>PVJD01018792.1:0-13398 GCA_004026545.1 Mormoops blainvillei | reverse complement strand
GTCACCCTCCATTCTTCCCCACTTTCAAATATACACTCAGGTCCCCCCTTGTACAAGAATATTGTTAAGTGAGAAGCACCATTTAATATTTGTACCCAAAGAGAGCTTGTATGTCATATTGTCCAGGGATGAAAGCTAGGTTTTATCTCACACAGCAGCTCCAATCAGTTAAAAGAGATTACGTGAAAAGCTGAGTCGAAGGGGTTTTAATTTTGTGTTCAAAGTCAGTAGTAAAGAGTGGGTAATGAATTATAACAATACAGACTAGAGGATTAGCATCATGTTTGCTATGTATTTGCCAGCCCAGATTTAGCCCAATGCTTTCATTTTTCAAATAAAGAAAATGGAGCCCAAAGGATCAAATGAATTCTCCAAGCCACGTAGTTATTAATGGTAATATTAACACTCAAGCCCACATCCTCTTTCTCTTTACTCAGTGTAATGCTCATTTCCCTCCCATCCTTCACCTTTTGAAAGGCCAGGGCAATAGCAGGAGTCAACTGGTTTCAAAGCTCAATCTATGTTGCTTTGCATAGATGATCGGAGCCTAAAAACAGTGGAAATTCAATTACTTGGATTTGGACGCCAGTTTCGACACTTAGCTACCTAATAGTATCATAACTTCTTTATCTGTAAATTGAATTTATTGTATGGGTAAAATTCAAAGCACTTTAATTTGGACCTGCCTTGTACTAAATGTTGAGTAAATGTTGAGCCATAATTATGAGTTTTATGGCTGCAATGATATACTTATTCACGGTGATACTTTTCAAAATATACTGAGTCTAAAATCAGTCGTGATATCATCTGCTTTTCCCTTGGTGAGGTCCTTCACTCAGTAAGCCTTCACACACACACACACACACAAAGTAAACTTATTAAGCTCACCAAAATTGTACCAGAAAAGTTATTATAACAATGATTGCATGACAACAAGTGAAATGTCCAAACCTGGCTACTATTTGTATTTATTCAAGTGTTTCCTCTGATCTGAGCATGTGCTGTCCCTTGGATCCCCATATATTTTACTTCCAAAGAACAGAGTTTTCATTTATTAGAACTCTTAATCCCCATTAACGTTTATAACTGGTCCTTATGCAATTCTGAACTGCCCCAGCTGCCCTTAGCAAGAAAGAGAAAACAATACACACACAAAACCGTGGATGCATATCAGAATCACAGAGCCCATTTATAAGATACCCACAGCTGCAAATCAGGAGTGATGCCTCAAATTTCTTTTAAATATTAATAGTATAGTAATCTCCTCCATTGCTGTCAGAATTATTGAAGCTTCTAGATGATTCTGCAACTCCTTGGCTGATCTCAAGGGCACTGACTCCATGCAAGATGTTGACATGGACCATCTGCGAATCCCCCGTCCTCCTGAGACTGGCCCGTGTGCTGTAGGGGGCACACCTGCAGGGAGTGGCCTGGAGTAGCAGAGCTGAGGACACCCAGAAGCCCACCCGGGCAGGGCATTGCTTCACTGATGTCTTGCCATCAGGGTCTTCGAGCACCTTGGTGACCACCGTGATTGTAACTCTGATTGGACTTCACAAGAAGATGTTCTACCCGGGACGAGAGGACTGCAGGGCTCTCCCAGGGCTCTGAGACCGGAAGAATCCCAGACATTTAACATAAGATGACATTGCCACAGTGTGGCAATTGATTTAATATTTGTGAGAGAAAATAACAGTCTCATTGATGATAATTTAAAGTCATTGCTTGTATACTTAACTTCTTCAGCACTTTTTTAAATTAAATTACAGAATCCTTAGCATCATAGCTTATTGGGTAACAGACCTATCATTCCTCTTTCTTCTGATGGGTAAATACTTTACCGATGTTGCATATTTAACACGCATGTGAACTCCCGGGCATGGCTTTTCTGAACTTTTCTGAAATGTAATTGACATATAACATTGTTTATAGGTTTCCGGTGTATGATGTGATGGTTTGGTACACACATATTGTGAAATGCTTACCACAATAGGGTTAGTTAACGTATCCTGTACCTCAAAAATGATTGTACCATTTTTTGTGAATATTTTTGTGGTGAATATGTAAAGCTCAAAGATAATAACTTTCAAGTATATTATACAGGCAAGGCTTCTGAGAGTAAAATTTCTGAGCAACACTTTTGTAAAGTTATTTAACAGATATAGAGGAAGCAGGCTAATTTTCTCTATTTACAAGTGTCCTCATTAGCTACTCTCAAAAGTTCAATTGACAATGTCATGTATATGTATTAATTACAGGGCAGTGATTCTCAGAACTGTGTACTCCAAGAGCCATTTCAAAGAAATTTATTTCTCACAAACCTCAAAAATCCAGCCATGGATCTCAGTTTAAGCAACATGGACCTAAGAAAACAAAGGTTTGTACTTAAAAAATATCGTTTAATAGAACGTTGCTGTAAGTAGTTTTGTAGAATAAGCTCTTTAAGTTCTGAAAAAATAAATCTTCTAAAATTGTCATTGAAATAACTCTCAGACAAAAACAAAACTTAGACTAAGCCTTTGTGTGTGTGTCCATGGACATGAGCTTGAGAAATCTCGCGATGGCTCTTTAAGGTTTAACAAGTACTTTCACCTGCCTGTCCGTTCATTTCTTTTAGCTATTGCATCAGTCTTGTGTGATATATAATGTTATCTTCCTGAATCACTGGCATGATCATTGATAGTTCTGGCATTTTAGCTCCGATCTTATGACTTCAAGTATCACTGATATACTGTCCTTCTGAGAAAAATATTGTCATAGTGTTTAAAATTGATAAAGCTCTTTTATATAATTCATGTCATGTGGACTAGACTAGGCATTATTTCCATGAGTTAGATGCATGTAAAGTTTATGTTTTTTTTTGTTTTTGTTTTTTAATTTTCTGGGCCCTATGCCTTATTTCATTCATTGTCAGCTATTTAACTACTATTTTTTAACAAGATGCAATGTTACCCTAAATAAGTAAGTCAGCAGGTGCTTAGAAAGTCCTATTGTATTTTTAATTATGAATAATATTCAAGTGGTCTAAAATAGTATTTTGCAGTGTAAAATTCCAAAGAAAATCAGTCATTCATGAGAGAGAGAGAGAGAGAGAGAGAGAGAGATTTAAAACAAAAGATAATTATCAACTTTGTGAAAATTCACAATAGTCCCTTAAAAACTATGAGAAATTCTGTAGTATAAATGTGTTTATACCCAAATATTTACCCCACTGTAAATGTGTATATTTCGGTCTAGAGTATATGTCACTTCCATGGGGGCTCATGACTAATTTATAAGAACTAAGAACACAGCACTTGAAAGCTGGCGCTACACCATATTTCAGAGTGTCCTTCAGAAGCCACGTATGGCCCAAGCTCTTTCATGATCTGATATGTGTCTCTTCCTAATTTCTATTCACTGAAGCCGAGGACTGAAACGGTAACAAGGATCAGTCTTCTGGAAAGGGCAACCCAAACAAGGGTTTGGGTTTCTCTGTTTAACGTGACATATCATCATGTGTATTCACCTCACTAAAGGGCAATGTATCATCCATAAGCAATGCAACAGCTCAGTATTTTGAGTAAACCCAGGAGCCCTCCAGCATTGCAGAATGTTGCAAGGTGGGCTTCTGCATGGCAAGTGGTAAATAGATGTTAGCCATTGTCATTGTTGTTATTATTAGATATAAATCATTATTATTATTCATAGTATATAAAGATGTTAACTTCATTTTATGCAATGTAGGTGTTTTGAACATTTGAGAGCATGATAAATTTCCATAAGCGAAATATGTTTAAAGACATTAGTGCGGTTGGATGCTGAAAGGAGCCATGATGAAAACCTGAGTAAAATTAAAATGGATTCTTACTTGCAATATTATTATGACCCCTTACTAGTAAAATATATACTTTGTTCTATTACACTGGATATTCTAAAAATGGGAGTATAGCAGAATTGCGACATGGTGGTGTATAATGTTCAAAATGGAAGAAGATGCAGTGGATAACTGACCCTAAAGTGACACAATTCTGTGGAGAAGATGAGAAGCAATTATGACTATAAGAGAAACATCAATATATTTTGAAATTGTTTCCCTGCAGGAAAATCTCCCGAAATTCTAAAACATGCTTTATTGTTGAGGCATTTATTCAGAAAAATATTTCAACTGTCCCCTGCTCTGGGTATTTATACTCTAGGTTTCACCAATTCTTTATATGCATGGTATACACCAATGACATTTTCAGGCTGGAAATGTATTGTCACCGCAACCGAGCACCTGCCACAAGGCACAACATTAGACTCAGAATGCACATTCAAATATCCTGGAGTCAGTGCATTAGACGTTATCAGAACACATTGCTCGAAAACAGAAAAATTAATCAAATGTCCAATTTTAGCTTTACTAGCAACAGCAGGGCACAACAGACTGCAGAACTGATTAGTTACTTATTAAATAAGAACAGTGGTGATGGAGTTTCAAAATATCAAATTAGCCTAACAGAGCTCCCAGAAAAATGGTAAAGCCTAAGCGGAAGTCGGGCTGTAGACACCGGAGGGGACCGTGACCAGCTACGAAGGGTAGGAACGACAAAGCTTCGTGCTGATACTGCCTTCCACAAAACTTTATCCTCTCGGGCTTTAAGAGTCACTCCAGTTGTCCTGCTTCCTGTGTTCTTTGCCATTGGGCAAATTTACCCATTTGTTCTGATATGATAACAGCGAGATCAAGGATCCTCGGGACCTGCTTCTCCATCTGGCACACGTCTGGCTACTGAGAAACTGGAGATATACCCAATCTCGATCAAAAAGAAAGCTATTGGGTCACGTCACCAGATGATGCTACCATCCTGCTTTTATCAGAAGAGTAAACAAAAATTTTAAATAAAACCGATAACATATCCTGCTAATGTCCTATATGTATCTCTAGCCGCCATTGATGGCTAGCACCAAACTACCTGACAAAGTTGTTTCAGTTGTTTCCAGAAGTTAGATAATATGAACTTCATATCTGTGTAGCTAGCTGCCTTATCTTGTGAGATGAAAATTCACGTATGTGGGATGCTGCCTGTGAACTCTGAATATTGGTATTCAATTTTAAAAGGAGATAGTTCAAGAGAGTATACATAACTTTCTCTAGAACTCAGCATCCTCTCAGTCTTGGGGATGAATATATAATGGCTCACGCCTCCACTGTACCATTCATAGTTTTCTTTGTGAGCATTATGAAGATTCAACACCTGTCTGTTGGCATCAAGGTGAGTCTGACAAGGCACATAAAGGAAAAGAAAAAAAACCAGCAGCGGAATAGTTAAAAAGAAAGTGCCAAGTCTCTCATCCCCTTTCCTCCAAATGGATGCATGATTTTTTGAAGAATTCTTCTCCAGATTCCCACATGCCCTGGAAAAGGTTGGATGTTTTTCCAAAGTCTTTCCTCTAAGTAAAGTGTTCATGAAGGGTCTAGGTTTGGAAAATAAAGACTGTTTGTGTCTCGAATTACCTTCTCCTCAGGCTCTTCTCTGCAACTAATTGGCACGACTTTGGGTGTGTCTGCTCTTCAATATCCTTGACGTGCATCTGCTACGAAGATGAATTAGTTATTTAGGTAACAATCAGCCTTCCTGGTTTAACCAAAGTGCATCCATTCCTCTTCAGGACTATTAAGCTGGGAATGAACTTTCAAGCTAATGCACAAGGCAATCACTACCACTCTGGGAAGCCAGGCACCTAAATATTTTTGTATTCAGTAATGAAAAACTTCTTTCTAAAGCAAGAGGGATAGAGAGAAGGCGGGAGGAGGAATTGGGGGGGAAAGTCAATAAAGACCTAGAGATTCAATTAAGAGTTTAGGTATCTGCCAGCTTTTATTAGCTCCAACTTTGACTTAAAAGGCAGAGGTCAGCAAGTGGTCGGTGTGGAGGCATGTAGCGGGCAGATGAGTCACGTCAGGGGCTTGGATACGGGGAGAACCGCGTCTCCTAAGTGAGTAACAAGAGACAACTGGCCCTAATGGCAGGGAAAAATCAGAGTTGACTCCAGGGAACAGATATATTTCTCTGCAACTCTCTAGCCAGCATGAGGAAATCTTTCACTGCCATGTGGCATGTCAGGCTTACACTTAAAATCCTTCCAAGTGACCACTCCTGCTCCCCATCCACACATATTCATTCAATCCTTAGAGAAAGAAAAAGTCTGCTGTCCTTGCCTGACTTAAAAAAAAAAAAAGACATCATCTGAGGTTATTTGGAATTTGTATTGAGTAACAAAGTAGGAAATAGTATCAAAATTTTTAATATGATCTTTGTTCACTGGGAAAGCATACACATGCACACACACACACCCTTGATATATACACACACACACATATATATACATATATTATATATACATTTATACCCTTGATATATATACATATATTATATTATATATTTATAGCCTTAATATATGTATATATATATTTAGGGTACACCAGGCGTCAGAATTTGTCCAAGCGCATTGGCGTACATCATTCCAGAATATGTGCAGGGCAGCATCTTAGGCCAATAGTATGGCTGATGTTTTAGAGCTAAAGAAATGGAGGCTCAGTGGGATGACCACCCTGACTGAAATAATCCAGCTGTTGTTACTTCACATCTCGGTCTCCTGACTTTATTTTTTTAATTTTATTTATTAATCACAATGCACATTCAATATCATCATGCATTAGTTTCAGGTGAACAGCACAGTGGCAGATTAACCACAGAAATGGTGAGATAATAAGTGTTGCCATTTTAAGGCTCAAATGTTTATAATGCAGCAAAGAATAACTAAAACATCCTCCCAGAACACTGACTGCAAAGGTTATACCAGCAAGGCTGGAGAGCTGACTACTTCTCTCTGGTAAAGCGATGACCACAAGTAAAAAGAAAATCTGTCATTACTTAGAGTCAGTAGGTTTCCTAACAAAATTCCAAGATTCCTACCCAAGCATCCCAAGATGAAGTCTTCCTCTTGTCAAGACCTGCCTGTGTACACAGAGCTTCTAAAAACATTTCAACATTTTCCTTTTAATGGCATTGACAGCCAAGATTAAGATACTTCTTTTAAAAAGTCTAACATAAAGGTCAAAAAGCAAAGAAAATGTATCAAAAAAAATTAGATGAAAGAGTGTAGAGAGCAAAAGAACACTTCACCAGAATTGCTAATGTACCCATGAGGATACTTAAAAGTGTAAAAGATGGCACAGTCATAAGGCTGGAACAAATGCTATAAAAAGGAATATTAATAGAACAAATAATCTTGAAAATGGAAAATATGAAATATATTAAATCTTCACAAAAGTATTAAAAAATAAATAACTTTTCTAGAAAACTGATAAAAAAGAAACAAAGTTGAAGTTATAAATGAGAAAAAAAGACTTAAAGCATTGGGCTAAGATTAATAGTAATGCCAGAAAACCAGAGAATTAAGAAAACTGCCCAATTTTTAAAAATCCACTTGAAAGGGACACTAAGCACCCAAAACAATAAATACTAAAAGACTAAAAGAACAAAAAATAATAAAATACTAAAAACAATAAATACAATGAAAAAAACTATAAAAGAGAAACCTATATCACAAAATATTAGAAAACTATGAATAAAGACAAGAACCTTAAAAATTGGAGTGAAGAAAATTATATACAACAGATCAAGAATCAGGATAGCATCAATTTTCTCAAGAGCATCACTTAATTCTGGAACATAATGGAGTAATTCTTTGATAATTCTCAAAGAAAATCACTACCAACTAGAATCCTCTCTCCAGAAAAAAAGAAACAGCAGTTTGTTGGGAAGGAAATGAAGGTGGTACAATTTAGACCACTTTGAAGCAGTTTAAGTGTGAGAGACACCTATGCAGGGTCAATAGTTGGACGCATGTTTGTGGGAGATTAGTAGTAGTTAACAAATATTTTGAGGACCTCTCTCATTCTAGTTCTACAATCAGATTGTCTTTTCCGACCCCTCTGAATGTCGACATGGCCACCTGACTTCTCTGACCATGAAATGAAAAAGGAAATGGCCTATGTCCCTTCTAGGCAGAATCATCTAGATGTTGCCCAGATATCCACATTCTCTTTGTTGGTGGCATTAAGCCCGGATGCCTTGTCTCACAGTAGTAGTGCCTTTGTTATCCTCATTCTCTGAAGGACTAGGGTGGGCAGAGCTTTGGGGCCACTAACAATGCACACGTGGGATGGGCAGGAGGTGAATCTTACTTGTCTTTAGACATGAAAATTTTTGAGATACTTTCAAAGCATAACTTAGCCATCATGATGAACGCGGTGTGTTGTCTGTGGGTGCCTGAGTTTAATATGGCAGATTCTTTCATATGGTTGTCTGATATAAAAAAGCAGCTGAAGAGGCCGAGGTAGAAAAACAAACAATACAAGTACAAAAGTGAGAAAGAGAGGCTAAAGGATCACAGACTAATGGAAGAATTAACCTTCGACAGGAAGAGAACTACCTCATCTTTTGCAATAGAAGACAATGAGCTAAGATGGAATGTGAATGAATATATGATAATCAATGTGAGGTCAGGATGTTTTTTTCATATATCCTGTTTTCTGACAAGTGGGAAATGAATTTATTTGTTGTGCATTGTTGAAATTATTGAGGGGTGGACGTAGTGGAATGATAATGTATCAGGTTCAGTTGGGAAAACAAAACTCATTGTATGCATTCAAAGAGAATGAAGAGTTTTATTTTTAGAGAAGTACACAGTGATTTTCAACCTTTTTCATCTCATGGCACACATAAACTAATTACTAAAATTCTGTGACACACAAAAGTATTTTGATTTTTTGCCGATCTGACAAAAGGATAGGTATAATTTTGATTCATTCACATTGGATGGCTAGTGTTGTGTTGGCTGTTTGTCATTTTTTATTTGACAATCTAAGGGAAAAGAGGTCAGTGCCCCTGACTAAATAGTCAGGTACTGCCTATTTTAAAACTTCTTGTGATACACCAGTCGAAAGTTGCTGTTTCACACAGATATTGGAAATGCTGAGAGAAGGAAGGAAGGTCAAGTGGTCAACACGAAAAATCTCAGGCTTTTGCTACAAAATAGTTTCTAAGAGCCAACACGAAAACTACTAGAAGTCTCAGTAGCATTTAGAAAGATCTAAACCAGTACCTTGGTCTACATGAGTAAAATGAATGGTTAATAAGTTGCTGCAAATCCTGTATTCAACAACACCTCTCCCTGCAGCTGCCTCCACGGAATAAAGGCTTCCCCTGCCCCTCCATTCACCCCAAGTGTGAGTGCTTCTCCCTGGCAGATACTGAGTGGCCAAAATTACATTGGAAAAGGGATTCTGGGAAATGTAGTTCCCTGTTGCTATTCGGTGGTCATCTGTGAAAAGGACATATTGACCAAAAGTCCATCAGCGTGCCAAGTATTTTGAACATGTGTAATTTGCAGAAGCCTCCCATATTTTAAAGGACCTTTCCACATCTTTATAGCCTCTGCTACTGTAAATCCTGCTTTAGTCATGCAGAACACCCTTAAAAACTACATCTCCCAGTGTCCCTTGCTGTTAGGGATCAAGTATATGCGTTAGCAGTCAGAAGTCCTGTGAAAGACTGCTTTGGGATAGAGCTACGCGAGGAAAGAGGCGGGACACAGAGCATTCAGTTTTCCCACACAGGGGATAGCAGAAGCGACCCAGTTGCGAGCCCAGCTGAGCTTCTATCCTCCTGTTTTGAAACCTACCTTATCATGGACGAGGCAGCAGCTCCTTTGGCTTGGCAGGCCCGCAGTGTAGCCTTGGCAGTTTTCCTGAAGCCTTAGTCTAGAACCCGTTCTTCAACCCTACCAACAACTCAGCAAGATTTCTAGCGTTAGCTTGCTCTACCTCCTTTAATTTGGCAGTGATTTTTGTTGCCTGGAACTGAGAGCACAGACCAATATGGTATGATTGGAGAGACTAGTAAAGGCTTGGAAAAGTTGCTGCCGAGATGAAAGAAGGGGAGGGTTAGGAAGATCTAGAGAGACAGCCAGAGTACGAGCTAATGTCGTACTGAGTTGTTGTTTTGACAATGGCCTCGGTCTGTGTTATTTTTCTCCAGTGGCTCTTAGCAGCTTGGGTTACGAAGTAGAGAAGATAAATGTTTGGATTAACCCAGAGTTGTCCTGATTTTACAGCTGAAAGAATTAAGAACTTCATGGTTGAACCATAATCCCAGGCAAAGAGGTGATGGAAATGGGAATGGGCCCACGCGAGTGAAGGTTCACACAGGGCAATACGTCTCTGGAGATGGCGTTTTCTCTCCTGCAAACTCTCTCTTCCACTTGAAAACCAAAAGCCGCTCCACAGGAAAGAACCCTTTGTCTCAATGGCCAGTTTAAATCTCATTGACAAATACTGCCTCATAGGTGTATAAAATTAAGATATTTAATGTGGTTTGAATTTATTTGTTGCTTAAATGCTTAATTCTTTGTTATCTATGCTGAAAGAATTGCAGGAATTTATCAAAAGTTATCTGAGCTTTCTACCTGTACAGCATCAGTGAAAGTGTGTATCATTGTTTAGAATGTTGCTAATAGAAAATATAATTGGACTGCTGGGTTAGGAGACCCAAGAACTGATGCCCACAGAGGAGATCAAACAAACAAACAAACAAACAGCAATCTATCACATTACATTATCGCTCCCTTATTGTATTTGAACCTGAATGTATTCAGGAAGATATTTTAAAAAGAAAAAAAGAATCATCCTCTAAAGTATTTTTTCATATTTATTCCCATCTCCCCATTCCTGCTTTCTCTGGATCTCCTACATTTATGCTTTCACAAATATTATTTCTTAGATGTTTCTACATGATGAGGAGGTAGGGGTAAACAGAAAAGGAAAAGTTTCTGCCTCAGTGAAGTTGGCAGTTTAGGAGAGAAACTGACATTTAACATATTATCAATACATCAAGCACTATAAATTGCTAAAGAGTGCTGAAGGAAATAAAAATTAGTACCTGAGAGCACGTCACACCATTATATTTTGGATTGGGAAATTAAGAAAGGTCTTTCTGAGAAATGTAGAGGCTTGTTAAAACCTGAAAAATGAATAGAGTTCACCACTTAAAGAATGAGTGCCACTTCACTCTCAACAGAAGAAACCACGTGTGGAAGAGTTCTAAAGCAAAAAAAAATAACAGTATTTCAGTCCCTCCACAAAAGCACTAATTTGAGAAAAATTTTAAAACATAATATTTTGATGCTATTGGAAATCAAATTTCTATAACGCCGGAATACATACATCCCCACGTACACACACATGTATCCTTGTGGTTGCCTTGTGAAGACTTCTAAAAGCTTTCTTGTGCTGGTGCATTTGGAGAGACAGATTTCAAAATCTATATTTCAGGCCAAAAAATAAATATTTTTAAATTTTTAACGGATTAGAAATAGTCTCTGCTGAGCTGTGGATCTGAGTGAACTGGATTTGCCAAGAAAATTTGTTTTGAAGGCGCTATTTTCTTCCATGGCCACGTGGTGGTTAAGCCTCCGTGTTCCTGTTGCCTTGGTGTGAACCATCTGTGTGCTTGTTTCACCTCGTTTCCGATCTTCCTGGCCTTGGGTTAACCTTCTTTCTTGGGCTCCAGGTTTTCTAAACGGGTAATGTTACTTCAAACCACTACAAAGGATTTGAGAGCTTTCTAAGCCTTGCTTAAGAAAGTACATTATGAATACACTTCAGATCAGCAGCCATGAATTTATTTGTCAGGAAAAGTGCATTGGGCTTTTAGTGCATAAACAAGAGAAATAAAACACCCCAATATGACACTGAAATAAAGGTGAAACCTGGAGGATCCATTATGAAATTACTGGTGCCTCCTTAAACAAACAAGGGGGCTTGTGACATCTGCCAGTGAGTTATAATTGATGACAAAGGAAAATAAAAATATCCTCAATGCTGTTTCTAAAGCAAGGGTGTCATGAGAGGAGTGGTGGATGTCGAAGAAAAGAGTTAACAAACAAATTGTGCTCAGCGGAGAGAACAGGGGAGAGGCGAACTGCTCATTTTATTTATGTCTTTGAAGAATGTTAGGAAAAAATGCTAATATTGCCATTTTTAGATTTACTTAAAGCTGAAATCAATGGAGCAAAAGCAAAACCCACAAGGCCAGCCCAGCCTTATGGTTTGGATAATGCCCACTGTGCGGTTCACTAACCGTGTGTCTCATTCATCATCTGTCCCTGTCCCCCAAGAGAGTTTCCCCCGAGCAGGGCTGGAGGCTTCCCGGGCTGTGTGCTGAGGAACCGGAACGTGCTTCTCCAGGAGCACAGCGTAGGCCAGAGGCTTTTAACCGTCATAAACCCAACGCCTCCTTTTTATCACAGATGCTTCTAAAACCGCTTTGCTGTGGGAAAGGGCATCGCTCTGTGTGCACATATGCTCCATCAGAGCTTCCAGCCTAGATGTGGAGGAAGGACTTTGCAGGAAGACCCCATGGCAGGGGGAAAACCATCTCTACCTTAAAGCCCGGGAAAAATATCAAACAGAAATAAAATGAAATCGTTACATAATAATGTGCTAACTAGAATAGAAAGCCAAAAAATAAAGATATAACAAGGCAGTAGTGCTGTAATATGTAAATATTCAAGTGTAATGACGTTAATGGCGAAAAATGAAATGCTTGGCTTCTATGCATCGAAGTGGCCTGCAAGAAATAGTTCCAAGTACAAAAGAGTACAGTTATGTTGTAGGTGATTCAATTACTTCCAGCAGCATTGCTGTCAGCAATATCACTTTCCAAAATGCTGCATAATTCTTTCTGAAACTTCTGAACGAAAGGAAGGGTAATATTTCTCTGATTTACATAATAGTTGTGTTCCAGGGAAATTCAATAGATATTAAAACCGTGCAGGAAATACTTTTTTGTTTTTATGTGAAATTGAATTAGAGTCTAATTTCAGATAATTATGTCGTTTTCCCTCCTACACTCCATAATTATAAACCTCCCCGATAGAAACGTGAATATCTGGCAGGGCGGTGTGTCTGTGTTTGTCCCGGCTTTCTCCCTGATGTCAGCGATCATTTCTCCAGACGCCTATTCCGGTATGTTCACCGGGAGGCCTGAAAGGCATTTCAAAAACTCAAACATGTCAAGCGTGCTCTCCGCCTTCACTTTTCCTCATCTCCGTAAATGCCCCCTCTGTAGTTTCAGCTCCTGAGGCCACAGCTTCAGACCTCTCGACGTCATTCTTTCCGTTTGCCCTCCATCCACTCCGCCGGAAAATACTGAAGGCCTTACTTTCAAAAATACCCGGATTCCAGCCACTCTTCTATCACCCTGGTCCAAGGGGCTAAGAGCATTCACGTGCGCTAATTCAACACTCTCCTAACTTGTCCCAGCCCTGCCCCCTGTCCCCGCCTAGAGGTATTGCAACCACAGCAGC
>PVJD01018791.1:0-13411 GCA_004026545.1 Mormoops blainvillei | reverse complement strand
GCCGTGTGCCTGGCACCAGCCGTGGCCAGTAACTGTAGGGGTCGGGGAGCCGTGGCCGCGAGGAAACCGGGGGTGTCACACAGCCACTCTGCCAGGCGCAGAAACACAGGATGGCCCCTGGGTCCTTGTGGCTGAGGTCTCGTCCCAGCAGGTGCAGGAGTGAAGGAGCCACCATGGCCTTCGTGTCTCCGTCACACATTAAATCTGAGTGGGGAGCACTCAGAGGATGCGGCTTCGGGTGCTGCTTCTCAAGGTGCGGTCGCCGGTCAGCCCCAGCGTCGCTCAGGGGCTTGTTAGAGACGTACCTCGTCGGGGTGGCCCTGCGGTGGGTGTGTGGGAGGTCTGAGGGACCCTGCTAGGCAGCCGGAGTCCAGCCCGTGGCTGGGATCGGACGAGGCCTTGCCACACAGCCCTGCCGAGACTGCCCACGACCGGCGGGGAGAGCTCCCCAAAGCAAAACCGGTGTCGTTGGCCAAAGAACGGGAGTCGGTCCTGAGCGGCCAAGGCGTTTCCCACTCCTTCCGGATCCCCAAGCCAGTGAGGTTCTCCGTGTGGGCACAGTGTCGGCGCGGCGCGCCCTGGTAGCCCTGTCGCAGGCGAGCTCCACCCAAAGTGGGTGGCCCAGGAGGGACAGCCCTGGAGTGACGGGGTCCCTCTCCCACCCTCCCCAGAGGCAGGGCCTGCCTCCTGCCCAGAGAGAAGGGCCCCAGGCATCCGGGCAGCAGGGAGACTGGCCCCGCCCACCGGGGCCGCCCACCCCTGGGGCCAGCGCCCTGCGGCTCCCGTGCTCTGGGGCAGGCAGTTCCGTACCGGGCCCCTCTGCGACGCAGGTAACGAAGCTGACATTTCCACCTGCCGGATCTGACTCCTAAACCCGGCGCCCAGGCAGGGAGCAGTAGTGTCAGGTACAGGGAGCCCCTTCGGGCCTTAATCAGTGTCTGAGGGTTCCTCGACTACGCGAGCCATCCGAAATGGGTTTCCTTGTCACGTTTTTTACCCCCCACACACCCGGGTATTTATATTCCTGGCAGATTCTGTGTTGTAGATGTTTCAAGTGGGTTATTGCCTAGGTCTCGTGAATTACATAGAATGGTTTTGTAAAACCACTGAAACTAGAAATATCTTTTTAGGGGCCTTTTAGAGTTCAATTTGCTTTAGAAAGAAAAACTGCTGTCGTAATAAATGTGGCTCCAAATGTTTGTCACGATGGCGATGCATTGAAAGGTCTCATGGAAGTTAGAAAAACGCCCCCTTGTTGCCGATTCTCTTAGAACATGAACTGTTGGTGGAGGTGCCATGCTCGGGCCTCGGGCCTCGGCTGCCGGTTCTGTGGGACGTGTGCCGGTAGCCTGGGGCTCCCCCGGCGGGGTCCCCGACTGCTGGACCTCCTCTGCCCGGTCTCGCTTGTTCTCGACATCTCCTAACCAGCAAACCGCTCAGCCAGCGCTGCAGGGTTTACAAGACGGAAGCCCAGGACGGTGTGGCTAAAAGAACGTGCGAGCGTCCTGACGTTCTTGTCCTCGGTGAGGCGTGTGGGCTCCCCCCGAACTCGGGGCAGCTGCTGCCCAGCGTCTGCCTTTCTCAGGCGTTTCCTCGACTTCCGTTTGCCCTTCCCACCTGTCGCATTCACCCTGTTTTATCTGCATCGTGGGTGCTCTTCTCCTGCAGCTGGTTGTTAGCGTCCGTCTCTTAGAAGACGTGCTCAAAAAGCAGAGTCCAGAAACGCCTTGGCGTCTGTTCCCTGTGCAGCCGGCCAATCACAACGAGCCTGTCCCTGCCCAGGCACCCCCGAGGCACAGAGCTGCGGCCTGGTGGCTCAGTTCCCGTTGAAAAGTCACAGTGACACTTGGTGCACAGGCGGCAGCGGAGACAGCGGCCTCAGGAACCCTGCCTCGTGTGTGGAAGGCTCCACACGTTCCCCTTTAATGACACACGGGGTTACTTGGGCTACTCAGGTGCCGGCATCGAGTTCAGGTCAACGTTGCCACAGCGACGGTCTACTTTCCGAACAAACCCGGTTTCTGAACGGCCGTAAATTCAGTGCCATTGGCGAGTCACGGTGTGGGCCATCGGAGACCTGAAAGCAATGGCACACGCTTACCCCAAAGGCACCGTAGAGGCTCCGAGTCACATGAAATCAGTGACCTCCGTCACTGCCCGAGGGACGGCACCAGGGGACCTGCCGAGCTGCCTCATGGGGCTGCCGGGAGCGCAGGGCACCGCGGCTTCGGCTGCCCACTTCAGGCAGAGACGGAAAACCACGCCCCGGAACGCCCTTTTTGTGAACTTTCACCCACTCTTTGAGCCCAGACTGGAGTCCCTCCCTGCCACCACATTCTCACCTCTGGCCACGTGCAGAAAAGCCCCGGGAGCAGCCTCACGTCCAGTGAGGCAGCCTGAAGTCTCCGCTTCGCGCCCCGGAGGGAAGCCGAGGAGGGCCGCCCAGCCCCAGAGCGTGAAGTGACCCCACCCCGCTGACCCGGAGCAGATTCCTCGCCGCCCAAAGGCCTCCCAGGCCCCGCTGTGTCGCCTCCCAGGCCCCACTGTGTCACCTCCCCGCTCCCTTCCCATGCCGGGATCTCCAGCGGACCCTCCCTGTCTCTAGAATAGCAAAGGTCACGTGTGTTGGTCGGTGACACAGCACAGGTAGATCCTGTCGGGGGCGCCCGGCAATAAAAGGTCCCCCGGGGCAGCTGCACAGTCAGGTGGGACCCAGGCGTGTTCTCGCTCCACCTCCTTCCAAGACTTGGCCCCCCTGGCTCCCCGGCCTCCCCATCTGCTGACTTCTTTCTTACAGCACAAGTGTCTGCAGCCCTGCTCCCCTAGGAAGGTCATTTCTGAAGCCTTTTGTCCAGCCTTGCGCCGCCTCCCCTCGCCCTGTGCTGCGTACACGTTTGCATGCAGATGGAAGGGTACATATGCGCGTGTGCGCGCACATATGTGGAACACACCGGCGTGTGTGTCTGCACGAGCGTGTGTGGGCATGAGGGCCTGTACAATTGCCCAGTCAATCCCGGCTCACGCAGCCCTCCAGCCTCGCAGCCTGCCCCCCCTCGTGCAGCCCCCCCGGAGCACGCAGCCGATTCTCCACCCCACAGTGGGGTGCCTGCTCGGGGCCGGACTGGGCGAGGCCCCAGGAATGTAGTGCTGGTTAATCCAGACGCTCTCCCTGGTTTCGAGAGCTTGTGGTCCACCGAGGAACACGTTGGTCTGAAAGCACGTAAAACCTGCAGGAGACACGCAGTTGATTGGAGGACGACCTCACCCAGCCCACGGGCTCAGGAAGCAACGGGGATCGGAGGTCGAGGACAGGGGAACCAGTCCCAGGGAGCCGTTCCCGTAAAGGCCCTGAGACAAGAGCACGCGTGACAGTGATTGGCGGAGGCCTGTGTGCCCAGAGACCAGCCCACGGGGCGGGATCCCTGAGCCTCAGGAAGTTAGCGAGTGCCCGCCGTGGTGGGGGAGCACGGCCCAGGCCTTGGGACTGCCCCTCCCGTGTGACGTCACGGGGGTGTGGCGGCAGGACTCTGGCCGCAGTTCCGCTTGTCAGGCCAGGCCCCATGGTTCTCGGGACAGTCTCCAGCCCCCAGCACCCCGTCGTTGGATCTCCTGCGGGGTCCCCGTCCGTAATCACTGCTCACTCTTCCAGGAAGCGCATGTGCGCCTCTGAGCTGGGGCGCAGGCCTCCCCGAGCTCCTCCTGGAAGAAAGGGGCCCCCTGGACTTCCACGCCCGGGAGTGGTCGGGTCCACGGGCATCAGATACTGGACCCTCCCCACAGTGACCGAGAGAAGGCGCTCGGCGCCTGTAGGGCCTTCACCTCGCTCCCCAGGCGACAGGACCAGCCGCGTGCATCCGAGCGGCTTCCTGGGCCACTGCCCTCGAACACGTCCGTTTCAGAGGCACCTCAGCACGTCAGAGACGTCAACACGAGCCGCAGCCCCGCCTGGACCCCCCACCCAGGGTCGCCCACGGGTCCCTGTGGGCTGACGCTCGCCCACGGCCTCTCACGGAGACGTGGCCAGGGTGCAGGCAGGAGCGGGGAACAGGCTTTTGTAGGCGTGTGCGTGTATAGCCATCACATGTAGACACAAGACACCGCATGTATAGTTTTGATGCCTAAACTCAGGCAAATTGCATTTCTGACGCCTGTAAAAACCGAGCCACAAATGGACGGCGCTCAGAGACCAAGCCCACCCGCTAGTCGCACGTGTCCAGCACCCACCACAGTGTCCGAACGCTGGGCTGCAGCGTTCTGAAGAAGTCCGCCATCAGCCGTTTGGAAAAATGCGGCATGCATGCGTCAGATCTGTGACCCATGAGAAGGAAGGGCCTAGGCGTGAAATTCTGTGGGTAGTACGGTGCCGGGGAATTAAAAGGAAGGGGGTAATGAAGGATAGGGGAGGGGCAAGAGTTTCCTGGGCGGGGCTGTGGGCAGGCGGGTGGGCAGACCCTCCTCGTTCGTGTCCTTGGCTCCCGTGACGCCTGCTGCACGAGGCTCCCCACAGCACCCGTCCCGGCCCCCGCCTGCCGCTGCGAGTCCCCGGCTGTGCCGCAGGGCCACTCACCTGCTCACCTGTGGAGTGAGTGGGCCTGCGCCGCGCGGGGCCTGTGACCCAGGCAGGTGGCCTCCGCCTGGCTCGCAGGCCCCAGCCCATGGAAGGCGCCCACTGGCGTGTCTCGCTAATGACTCGGAGGCCAGCGCTGTCGCCGCCAGGGGCTCAGCTTCGGAGAGAAGCGCACAGCAGCTGCACCGACACCCCTGTAAACTCCGAGTTCTCCCGGATCCCGTGGGCTTCTCCCAGCTCCCTCATGAAAGGCCAGTGGGCTTCTCATTTCTCACATACTCTTTCAGATTGAAGGGAGACAGTCTCACATCAACTTTTTATTTTCGCCAGACTGCCACGCCATGTGTTTTTGGAAAGTATCTCACGCTCATTTGATGAAGGAATCTCCCAGGTTGGGTGTAATGTCCAGCAGTGCTGAGGGAGGTCGGGGGTAAGGGCGGGGCAGGGGGGAGACTGGAGCATCTTCTCGTTTGGCAGGTGTGTGTGTGTGGAAACATTGTTTGGTTTTCTTTATTTCCTGAGGCGATGGGCAGTTTGCTGGCCTTAAAAGCACCAGCTTAAGGCAACACTCCCGTTCAAAGAATTGCCGTGCATTTGGGGGGAAACGCGACTACCACACGTTTACTTGCCCAATTGGCATCTCCTTTAGAACCTCCCTTTTGAAAGATGGAGACCTCAAAATAACCAACGTGACCAAAGCTGACGCGGGGACCTACACCTGCTTTGCGGAGAACCCGTTTGGCAGAGCCAACGACTCCACGCGCTTGGTCGTCACCGGTGGGTGTTCGCGCAGGTGTGCCGCGTGCCGCGGTCCAGCAAGAGAAGGGCTTCGCCAGGGGCCGCGCCCTCTGGAGAGGCCCGCGAAGGGGTGGAGAGGCGAGTGGGGACAGCGAGGGAACCGCCGAGCTTGAGACGTGCGGCGAGGGCAGATTTAGGAAAAGCAGAGGGACCCGGAAAGGTGCGGCAGGCGGGAGGAAGTGGGCAGAGAGTGCGGGCGGGCCCTGCGGCTGCTGAGCGGATGAAGCGGGAAGAGACTTGATGGGGGCCGGTGGGCTGTGGCGGGGCTGCTGCTAGAAGGATTTAAAGAGGGAATCGAGTGGCAGAAGTGCAGTCGGCACGTTTGGATGGCCGTTGAAGACATTTGCTGCAGGGTGGCCCAAAGAAAGGGGGACGGCGGGGTCAGTGAGTTCAGTCCCCACAGAGGACGGGGGGCGGGGCGGGGGCCAGGGTGGGGAGCGTCCCAGAGGGTGTGACAAAGGGGAGAAATCAGCCCATCGGCCTCGCCTCCCTCCTCTGGGTCTGCTCTGAGCACCCCGTGGGGGCTCTCCCGTGTTTGAGTTTTGATAGAACCCGTTTCCCTTCGTTCCGAGGGAGGGAGGCAGCGGCCCTGCCTCTGCCGCGGTGCTGCCTGGCGGAACCGCGAGCCTCAGTGGGCCCTGCCTCTGTGGGAGTTTCCTGACTCTTGTTTACAGGGGGCTCCAGTTTTTAAATGTCTGCATCTTGTACGTTCAGGTGTCACAGTTCCTCTTAACAAGAATTTGTGGGTCCAGTCCCGGCTGGAGAGGCTCAGTGGTTTGAGTACCGGCCTGCGACCTACGGTGTCGCTGGTTCGATTCCCAGTCGGGGTACATGCCTGGGTTGCAGGCCAGGTCCCCAGTAGGGGGCGTACCAGAGGCAACCACACATGAATGTTTCTCTTTTCCTCCCTCCCTCTAAAAGTAAATAAATAAAAACCTTTAAAAAAATAAATGTGTGGATCTAAGGAAATATCCCATAAATACACACAAAACTGTCTGCTAAATCCTGAGACATTTTAATTATGCAGACAGGTGTGTGCACATCCAAACGCGCACGCTCTACGGCAGGCTAGACTTCTGCCTGTGAACAGCACTGTCGTCAAATAAAATGGCGATGGTTTGCTTAAAACCGTATCACTTCCCCCCCAGAGCCCACACGGATGACGGTGGCGCCGCCCAACATGGACGTGTCCGTGGGCGAGAGCGTGCTCCTGCCCTGTCAGGTGCGGCACGACCCCCTTCTGCGTGTGGTGTTCACCTGGTACTTCAACGGGGCCCTCGCAGACGTCGGGAAGGACGGGTCTCACCTGGAGAAGGTCGGCGGGGTAAGTCCTGAGCCTTCTTCCTGTTCTTCGTGGACTCGTGGCTCAGACCCTGTGTCTGGAAAAGCCACTGACACGCCTGGGAGGCTCCAGGAACGCCTGTCACCTGCGTGACTCTGGGCGCCTGGTCATCAGGTTGGGACCTGATGGGATTCTAGGAATCACCAGGGAGCGAGCACGTCTGCTTCGACCTAGAAAGTACAGCTTTCATTGAAATGGCGTCTGAGAGCTCATCGTCTGCGATGCTTCTGTCATTAGCAGCCCATGGGGGTGTACGGCGTTCGCACGCCGTGTTTACCACCAACACGGCAAGTGGACGGGAAAGCCGAATAGGTGCCCTCTGCCAGCCGCCCTCCCGGTTTCAGTTCACCCCGCCGTTGTTGCAGCTGGTCCCCGAGAGGGGCGGTAGCACCGTTGTCTCACGGGCAGCTTCAGGCGGGTGTCAGGGTGCGTCGGCCCGCCCGGCACCGCGGGGCTAGTGAGAGCCGCTGCACAGACTCCAGCAGGACACGGCCGCTTTCTGAGGCCCCGTCGGCCCCTCCTCTGTGAAGGTCCGACCTGACCGCAGATTGACCAGGATGCTCTGTTGCTCGCAGCATCCTCCAGACACACCAGGGCTGCAGGTTCGATTCCCGGTCAGGGTGCCTACGAGAGGCAGCCAATGAATGCACCCGTGAGTGGAACAGCAAACCGATGTTTCTCTTTGTCTCTCCCTCTACCTTCGATTAATCAGTAAATAAATTTAAATAAAAAGAATTCAGATCTCGAGGAGGGAGGGAGACTTTGTGGTGGCCTCTGGGCTGTGCCCATTGTCAGCGACACACTGCGTCCCGGTGGCTTTGTTCTTTGGGCCAAGACACAGTGGTGCGTAGGGGGGCCCAGGGTTTGTCCTTTGGCCCAGAGAGCATGGCAGACAACTCGGCGGGATTCATTTGGCCAGGATTTCTTAATCCACACGTTTCTCTGTGTCCTCGGGCACGCTGACGTATCAGGATCTCGTGCATCTCGAAGGGATGATGGTCCCCCTGGGCTCCCTGAGCTGTTCTATAACATCACAGAGCCCACAGTGGGGCATCATTGATCTGCAATGTATAGCCGTCGGTCCCAAGTACGAGCGACAGTGGAGACTCACGGTGTCTCAGTGGGGCCGTCATGTGGCACTGAGCCGTTCACTAACCTGTGGGGCGTGATGTGCCCTCCAGGCAGGTGGTGTCACTGTGTCGGTGTGTCGCCCGGCGTGAGGGCCACTCATGTCTGGTTGGGGTCACGCTGCTGTGCGTTCTGAGTGGGTCCCAGTCGATGGCAGAGGAGAAGTTATTTTTCACACTCTCATGTCAGAACGTGACCTCATTTGGAAGCAGGTTTTTGCAGGTATAGCTCAGTGACATCGAGGTCGTCTGCATAGGACAGACCTGATCTGGCCAATGGGTGTCCCCATATGGAAAAGGCAGCAGGGACACACACACAGGGAGAGGCAGGCCCTGGAGACGCAGACGCAGGGAGCGGGGCCCCAGAGGATGGGGCGGCAGTGGAACCCGCGCCTCCTCGGCCCCAGGGAGCCCGGGCAGTGGGAAGGGCCGAGGAGGGGTCCCACCCACGCGCTCTGGGGGCCCAAGTTCCAGGCTCTGGCCCTGCAACTATAGGAAAATTAAGTTCTGTCACTTTTAAGCTGCCCAAATTGTGGTCCTCGTTGCGGCCGCTCTGGAAGGCTGATACAGAGGGTCTTTTTTTTTTTTAATTAGATATATTGGGGTGACGTTGGTGACTGAGATTATACAGCTTTCAAGGGTGTGTTTCCACGATGTGTGAGCTGTGCAGTGCACTGTGTGCCCACCCCCCCAAAGTCAAATCTCCCGTCACCAAACATTTGACCCCCCTCCCCACCCCTTTCCTCTGGCAACCAGCACACCGTTGTCTTGTGTCTCTGGGGTTTTGTCTGTCTGTCTGGTCTGTTCATTTGTTGCTTTCAGTTTTATATCCCGGGTACGAGGGAAAGAAATCTTAGGGCTCTAGGCGTTTTCTGTCACGGCAGTGAAATTGTGCTTCACTGTGGCCGTTGTCAGGCTGAGCAGAAGGACTTTTCAAAGGAAAAGGAAGTGGAGACGTCTGGAAACCAGGCCCTTGCGAGGCACCGCGCCGCCACCACACCTGCGTCCTGCCATGTGGCTTGCTCTGCGTTGCCAGCCCTGGTCCCTGATCAGTCGTTTTGACTGAGTCGAGGCTGTTCAGAGTGGCCCAGCTGTTATGACCCATTAGCTTTCCTTTCACTGTTGCATTAATCGCCCTTTTTTAAAGTCACTTCTGGTGTTCTCAGCCGGCTCGGACCCCATGCTCGGGCTTGGCCTCACCTCCCCTGGGAGAGAAGGGCAGGCCGTCCTCGGCCCACCGTCCAGTCTGCAGGCCACCTCACCGCCACCCCACCTCTTCTCCTAACTTTGTTCTTAGACTCGGAAGCTGATTTGCAACCTTCATTGCCTTTGCGAGTGACGTACTGGATTTAAATCGTTGATGCTGTGCAGTCAGATACGAGACCCCCCCTTCCTAGCTAAGGCTGAGGAAACGCGTGGGGAGACCCTAGACACCCAGCGCCGTTCGATGTTAACGTGCTCCCAGCGGCCTCAGGGAGGCGCTGTTGGGGCGGGGCGGAGCGTCTGCAGGAGGGGCGTCGGGTGAAGAGCGTCCGAGGCGCGCCTGTCCCTCCGTGGCCCCCGCTTTGCAAAGGCTCTGCATGAGGCCTGAGCCGTCTCTGTGGGAGTCGGTCCTGCATTCGTCGTTCACGTCCTTGTCTCAGGCCAGTTCACGGCCTGTGAATTTTCTTACGGGCTCGTGCCATGAGTAACTTAATATTCTGCCCTCACATAAAACAGGAAGCTGCCCACGGCGGCGCCCCCTCAGCACAGGCCATTAAGTAAATTGGCTGTCTGCGGCACGAGATGGAGCCACAGGACGGCCGGTCCCCCAGCTGTGGGCCCGCCGAGGCGTGCAGGCCGACACCTGGAGCAGCTACTTGCCCTTCACCCCCGCGTGTTTCCCGGAGCAGCGCCTGTCAGGCGGCGGCCGGAATGTGGACGGTAAGAGCCGCGTTCCAGGCGTTTAGAAAACGGAAAACCCAACGCACGGGCTCAGCTGATGGAGCCCATTGCCACTGGGACCGCACTGGGAAGTCAGTGGTCACTCGTTAGAAACACAGACATACCTTTTGAGGGAAAAAAAATCCAGGAGTTCATCCAGCAACGTTGATCTGACCCGTCCCACACGATTAAAGGTCATGTCGAGGGCGAGTGAGGGCCGCAGCCGTGGGCTTCAGCCCTGGGTTACTCACCGAGAAGGGCCTGTTACACCCGGTGTCTAACCCTGATCAGCACGTCGCCGAGGAGGGTCCGAGAACAAGCTGCGTCCACCGATCAGTGCGCCTGCTGTCGGCCGGGCCAGCCTCCGCCACCGCAGGCCGGGCGCGGCGTGACCAGAGGAGCCGGGACTCGCGTTCTGGCACAAACACGAGTGCTAGGTTCCGCCGCTTGTGACACCGGACTGTCTGTGCCTTGTTTGCTCGTGTCTTTCACACAGTTTCTAGAATTTTCCCTGTTTCTCCCACCATGCCGTTTTGCAGACCTGGGCTCTTTCTGGGAACTCTTTGCCCCTGGAGAGAGCATTTGTCAAAAATGGGGGTAAATCTAAGAGACCCAGTGAATGAACGAACGCATGACACCGAACGAGGAGAGCGGCCCTGCCAACCCTGGTGTCACCTCCCCCTCGTGTTGGCCTCGGCGTTTTGAGCAGCTTCATTGAGAAATCGTTCACTTGCCGTACCGTGCACGACCCCAGGCGTACAGCTGAGCGGTGTGGGGTATATTCACTGAATTTTGCACCCATCACCAACATCAGCTGTAGAGTATTTTAATTCCTTCAAAATGAGACCTCACAACCCTTGCCCGGAACCTCCCCACGCCCGCCCGAGGCGACCCCTGTCCCACTTCGTGTCTCCCTGTTGGCCTTCTGGGTCTCTCCTGTGGACGCGGCCCCGGATGCCAGTTAGTGGGCCCAGTGTCGGGGCTGAAAGGCTGATGGGGCACGGTGGGGGGACCGGCACCGCCGTGAACATGCCTGTACTCACAGAACTTGGGGGGGCGGGGAGGTGCCCCGCGTCCTGAGACTGAAGGTCCCCTCAGCCTGTCGTGTCCCCAGCTTTGGAGGCCGCGAGTCTGTCTGTGATGTCGCTTCTCTGCCGCGTCTAAGATTTGTTGGCTTCCTCGTTTATTCGGCCCTTCCCCTCCTGTCAGGACAGAGCCGGGGGCCCAGGCGCTTCTGCGCTGACCGGGGCCGAGCCGGGGCCCAGCCGGGGCCCAGCCGGGGCTGCACTAGGGCAGTTGCCTTTTCATCATCGAGTTGAAGGTGTTCACGCTGGTGGAGATTTCATGCTCCAGTTTCAGAAAGAAACTCATTCACTTTTCAAGACATAACATTTTATTCTACCATTTAATTGACATGAACGTGAATAAGAAAAAGAATAAATGGTTCATTTGGGGCAATTTAAGATGTGACACTCAAAATCAGATTTTTTTAACAATAAAAGCTGTGATTTTTAAACTGTTTTTCTTACACTGACTTTAAAATTTTAGGTCATGCTTTTTACCAGAAAAGTAGTCTAATGATTGTCATACTTAACATCAAACCTAGTTTTTATTTCCTTCAATAAAACTGGGAGATGAATAACGTGCCCCCCGCGAAGCGCCGGGAAGGCGGTGGCGGGGGGTACTCCGGCCTGCCGTCGGGTTGGTGAGTGAGCTCTCTCGTGGCTCACGCACGCACAGCCGACCCCAGCGCGGCAGGAGGGCGGGAGGGGGGACGTGGAGGGGGTGCGCGCTTAGGTTTTGCAGCGGGGCGGCAGCGACTTCCCTACCCACATGTCTGGCCAACGACGCTGACAGGCACCCGCCTCTGTAGCGGACACTCTTAGGAAGGGAGCTGCGGGGTCAGAACCACACGAATGCGTCCTGCCTTCTTAGGCGACTAGACAGTGTCCCCGAACGGCTGCCCCCCCACACGTCGGCAAGCCCGGCCGCCCCACGTTCGCAGCAAGACGTCTTCAGTTGCTTCTTTTATTCTGTGGTTACCTGCATGGGGTGTGTGCCGTCTGACTTATTTATTCTTCACTCCGTGGCCTCAACAAACCTTCTGAAAAATCTGTAAAAATAACTCGTTTGCGCACATATATCTGAATTTGGTTCCTGTCCTAAAGCAGCGATCACGTGCCAGAAGTTTCTGTGAAGCTAGAAGCTTCAGGCTGTGGCCGTGCCTCCCGCTGTGCCAAAGGACGACAGCGTGAGGGCGGGAAACCTCTGGGGACAGCAGCGTAGACAGGCTTCACTGGGAGAAGCAAAAGCTAAGGCGGGCGTCCCTCCCAAGTTTGGCTAAACTTCTCGTTTATGGATCCGGCCATCCAACGTCACATTGGTGCTCGAAAAATAATTAGTGGTTCCTATGGTCTCTGGGTCTCTGTTAATTACTTCCTGTCCCCGCTGTACAATGTGAAAAGATAATTAAAATTCTGACCGCCCCACCCCGCTGTCAATTCTCACTGCACTTCTTCAGGAAGGTGGCCGCTTTGTACTCGAGCCGGCGACAGCTAGTCAGACCAAAAGTGATGACACAGATCCGTGTGCCCGAGGGGCACGCGGGGGCCCAGGGACGCATGGAGGGCCGCGTTCCAGTCTCCCGTGCCAGGCGCCTTCAGAAGCACCGGGTAAACCCAGGGGAGAAGAGCAGCTCTCGGCACTGACACCTCGGTAGAATTTAACAGCAATGGCTACTACTTCACTGGAAATAGAAGTTTCTAGAGAAACCCCAGTCCAGCCACTGCGAGTGTACGGAGCCCCTAAAACCCGAAGGCTCCCCGAAGGCCGGCCAGCGGCAAAGCTTCTGCCTTGGGGATAAATTCCTGACTAACACTGAGGAGGAGACAGACAGGGAGAGAGGAGAACAAGGTTCAATTTGGTGAAGATGAAATGCGCAAAGCTACCAGTTTCTGGGTCTTCGTTTAATGACAGCCATCGGTCACCTCACATCTGCCTTCTCCCAGGACGCGGGGCACCCGGCCGCCGCCAGGCAGCCTGATCTGCAGACCGGGTTCATCCCCGCCCGGCGGCGGCGGCGGAGCTGCCCCACAGGAGCGCGCAGGAAGCTGCCTACACGCCGGGTGGTAGAGCCTATCTGTCGACAAACTAGAAAAGCCGAGAGTCAAACTCACCTTTTAATAAATAAGATGAACACTGTTACTTCCTCTTCCTTGCTTAGAGATTTTTCCGTAAGCGGTCGTTTTCAACGGGCTTTGCTTTCCAAATCGCTTTATTTCAATCCATACTTTTACTAATGCGTGAAACTGGCCTGCAGTTAGTCATTTTATGAACATTAGTTGACGTTCTTTTAGAACAAGGACCCTTTGAAGTTGAGCTTTTAGAACTGTGTGGGCTCTGTTCGTTGGCACTGAGGCTGCCTGCAAACCTCTTGACGGAGCAGCTGATCCCTTTAGGGTTTAACATGTTAATCTTTCCTCACTGAGGGGTTTGCACCGGCGCCTCACTTCTGCAGCGAGGTTGCGTCCGGTGGCTTTCGGCGCGGAAGGCCCAGTGCGGCGGGACCGCAGCAGCCCCTGCCCGCGGCGGTCTCCCCCGCGAGACACCGTCAGCCTCCCCTCCTCTTCTCGGGAGACGGGTGCACAGGGGGCA
>PVJD01018790.1:0-13412 GCA_004026545.1 Mormoops blainvillei | reverse complement strand
TGTTAGAAAGCTTAGTGAGAGATTTGGGGAAAATTAACAGGAACGCCACTTGGGATAGCCTAAATTGAATCTGAGTTAGCCGAGAATGTTAACTAATCTCTTTCCCCATTCTACGCACATTCATGGATCCGGTTTCCACAATATGTTGACTTTTTGGTAAGGCAGCACCATACAGAGGAATAAGTGCTATCAGATAAAACCCACAATTGTACTGTAATAAGATATTTGTTATGAATGCCATACAAATGCATATTGACTGTAAAACTGCTTTCAATGAGTTGAATGATCATTTTATAAGAAAGACAGATTCATTTAATTTGAGCCCTGCTTGGGGAAAGTCAATACAGAGATTGCCAATATAAGCAATTACATATTAAATGGAATTTGTACAGTACATTTGAGTGTAGATCTTGCTTTTCCATTTTTTTGCATAATTGCCAATGATTACATTCCAATGAGGCCCTCGGGCTGCTAGTCATGGAAACGCCAGCTCCTCTCCTCGCTGACACGCTCCAGTGATGGCCCTAAGTGGAGAGTGTTCGATGGTAATAACAGAACCAAAGCACAGGGGGACAGTGACAGGCAATGACGTGGACTCATGTGTGATGACTGAACGAGTGCCGTCATTAATGAAGAAGGCTCTGACCTCAGTGACACAATTTTAACGCTCCCGTCAGGACCTTCTTCTGTGCCTTGACTCACACTTGTCACATCTTCTTCCTCCATGTTCCTCCTGACAGAAATGGAACTATTACTGCCTAGTTCATGTTCGAGGGCCACTAGAAAACCGAGGCATTCTTTAATAATAGAGTAAGTCATTTAAGTCCTATCAGTTTTTATTCATGAAGGGGCACAAATGTGTTCCCAATGATGGTTGGATTGAATTCTAATTTTATTCATTCTTTAAGTGTTAATGAGAACCTGCTATGCACCAACTCCCAAATTAGGTTCTACTATGGGGATTATACAAAAAACATTTGAAAAGTACTGGGCTGTGCGCTCCGGGACCCGTCTCGTCTATTCAGGTAAAGAGCTGGCCTTCCCCTCACAGCACTCAAGCAAGCTCAACCCTGTCATATTAAATGTATCTGAGGGAGACTCTCAATGTTTATTTTTCATTGCTCTCAATTTTAAGCTTTTTTGTATCATTTCATTATAAAAGCTATAACTTATAGTTTACAATTTAGAAATAAAGAAAAGTGTCCTAGGTATCTACCCAAAGGAGCTGAAAATTCACGGCCACAAATAAACCCGCACACAGAGGTCCGGCACAGCTTCAGCCGCGATCGCCCACGCTGGGAAGGCCGGGCGCGGGTTAAGACGGCCCAGGCAGAGCGGTCCCTCTGCAGGATGGAGTCAGTCGGTGACAGAGAACTGAGCTGTTAGACGCTGAGAAGACATGGAGGAAGCTTAAATGCACTTTGCTAAGTAAAAGAAGCCAGCCTGAATGATCCCAAAGCTATGACACCCTCGAAAGGGTGACACCGCGGAGGCAGTAAAACGGTGGGCTGCTGTCAGCAGTGGGGAGGGCGGCGCCCGGAGCAGCGGGGTTTCTGTCTGATGCGGTAATGGACACAGGTCAAGGCACTGCTGTCAAAGCTCACAGGACGCACTCGGTGCCATCCGAAGCATGAGCGTGGGTGCAGAGCACAGGTTCCAGTTAACAATTAGGCACCACTACGGCTCACTGCGTGGAATAAATGCCCCGCATGGATGCGAGAGGCCAACGTTAGGGGGTCTGTGGGGGGAGTGGTTGCATGGAAACTGCACTTTACGCTCGATTTTTCTGTAAACCTAAAACTGCTCAGATAGACAGACAGACAGACAGACAGATAGATAATAGATGGATAGAGAGATGAATAGGTAGGTAGATGGACAGATAACAGATAGGTGGATAGAGAGATAGATAATGGATAATAGACTGATAGATAATAGACAGATGCATAGATAGGCAGGTAGGTAGGTAGGTAGGTAGGTAACAGGCAGCTGGAGAGAGAGGGTAGATAGATGTAGGTGATGAAGGGAAGGAGAGAGAAAGGACCACCTCGTGCCGAGGAAGTTGTCTGACAAGTAATTTTTGACCTAAAATTATTGGTGGTGTTATATCTATCTTATTTAAATAGTTTTTAGCTTCTTTCTGTTATTTTGAAAAAGTCATAGCACATTCAAATAGTGACAACTTCACTTGTTTACACTTAAAGTTTATTTTTCCTCCCTCCCTCCCTCCCTCCCTCCTGCCTCTTTGCATTTTTGGAAGAAACTCAGTCATGGCATATGTTTTAAATATATTGCTATTATTGCCTTGTTTATGTTTTATTTCTCTTACAAATGAGGTTTATTCATGTTTTTTGTCTTTTGCTACCTTGTCAGGTTTGGGGTGTGGTTATGCTGGTGTGGCGAAGACAAGCGCTTTCTCTCTCTTCTATGCTATTTCCCCATTTGAGTAACACAAGACTTAGCCACTCCTCACTGGCTGGGTGCACGCGGCCTGTAAAATGTCAGGTGACAATTTTCTCCACCCCCGTGAAGGAGGAAGATACTTTCCGTGGCTACCAGCCCTGTCCCTCTCACGGCTCCTTCCAGAACACGGTGTGGGGGTTAGTGTCCTGCTCACTCCCCGCCCCCCGCCTCCGCACATCAGAACCACACCGACCCCCAGAGCGGCTCCTAGGCCCCAGTGCCGGTCAACCAGAAGGATCGAAATCCTTGCGTCTTGTAAATCATTAAAACCTTAACGTTATAAACGACGACTCTGAATTTACAGGCGGTGACTGGTGAGAGCAGTGACTGGCTGCCTCATTAAATGACAATTACACTTAATAAAAGGCTTCAGTGCCTTCCCCTCAAGGAGTAAATTGCAGTAAGCGTGTCTGGAGGAGGCAGAAGTTTTGGGTGAAACGTCAAGTTAGGAAGCAGCGTCTGGTCAGAGACGGCCGGGCACGCGGAACCCGCGGGAAGCCCTCCCGTCTTCCGGGACGTCAGCGCTGTTCAGGCACAGGGCTACTGGAGAGTTCTCAATTTTATTTTTAGGGCATTCCACCAATATTTTCCACTTTGCTCAGCTTGCCAAATATGGCCCTTTCTCCTTTTCCCTCTTATTGTTAAATGAAACATGGAATCAATCTGGGGGACAAAGGCACGAAGGCCAGAGGAAAATGCAACAAAACACACAGACGCTCGCAGAAAACCTGCACTGAGCGGCTGAGACAAGGGAGGCTTTTGCTGGTCCACTGCCACGGGGCAGGGAGACCAGTGCCACTCGGGGGACGCAGAAGGCGGGTCGGGGAGGGCGGCTGGTCTGATGGCCTCAGCCCCCTGTGCTTTCTCCTGGGGCTGGCGTGAGGCTCCTCCCCCAGACTGCGAGGCAGGGCCCCGTCCTTCTTGCCTCTCCTGATTAAGGTTCAAAGGGGTGGCCGAGGTACTTGAGAAGGCCAGTCCGGCAGGAGGCTGGAAGAAGACACACACATACATCTCAAAGTAACCGTTTTACCACTGAAAACTTCCTAAAGTAAATACTCTAAGAAGGGGCTGTCTGAGGGTAGAGTCAGGCAGAAACCCATCTTCATGCCAGTTGAGCTGAGAGAGATCTTAGAACTGTCTGGGCCGAAACACTCACAGTCCCTATGGCCAAGTCACTGCTGCTGACCAACTGTCACGGTGCTAGGATTTGGGGGACCCCTGTGCACTCGGCCAGTCATTCATGCATTGACTCACTCACTCACTATTCGCTTCTAGGAAGGACTTTCAAATCCGTCCACATTTAGTTGAGATCTACAAAAATCTATAATTTTCTCAAGCTCATCATTGTGAATACGTTCAAAACTGCCCATTTAGCCCTGGCCAGGGGGCTCGGCGGGTGGGAGTGCTGTCCATACACCAAAAGGTTTCAGGTTTGATTCCAAGTCAGGGCGCATACAGGCAGCAACCAGTCAGTGTTTCTCTCTCTCTCTCTAAAATCAACAAACATACCCTCCAGTGAGGATTAAAAACAAAACAAAACAGCACAAAATAAGAAAACTTCCTATTTAAGTTTGCTAAATAGCTTTAGCTTAAAATCTGGTGTGGAAATTTTCTTTTTTCTTGAACAAAGAATTTTTAATCAGTCTGTTTCCATATGGATTTCTCTCATCTGTCCCTTGACAATAAAACAGAAGTAAAATATTACTTCAGGTAGTAAAAAAAACAAAATTTTTGACCCCAGAGTTATTAACTTTTATTTTAACAATGAACAGGACACAAAACAGACAAAAAGCAAATTTAAAGAAACATCACACTGCTGATGGTTTTTTCAAGTGTCCGTTGAGGAGAGGATAACCAAAAGGCTGTGAGTGTTGGGGCCTCAGACACTGCGATTCAATTACAGGGGAAGATTCTAGAAACTTCTTGACTTATGGAGTAGCATATAATAAGAAAAAAAGAATCAGAGATAAAAACTATAAATGACTGAAGGATCAATGAAAAAAACAGATTTTTAAGTGTTTACTGAAATGCTGTTTGCAAAATTTTTATTTGATGCTGCCAAGTAAAAGGTTAGCAGGGAGGGAAGGAAATGGGAAGGAAGTGACTTGCCGGCAGCTCCGGAGACCTAGCACCTGCTTCTGCTTCCTTCACGCCCCCACTCTGTCCCAGACCCTCCATGTCTCCGCCCAGTCCTCTCAAATGGGAGGGACGGGACAGAGGGACCCCAAACACACCCACGCCAATAACAAGCCTGCAACACGTTAAGCCTGAGGCTTTCGCCTCACACCGTCCCACGTGCCGCTGACATTTCATTAAGAATGTGCAGAAGCTCCTCGGTAACGAGCGGGTGGGATGTCGATTTGACGGAGATGAACAGCAGTGAAGTGGGACTGGAGAACCGAGAAGAAAAGCCACGGTAAATGTCACGTCCCTAGATCGCCAGGTACATGCGTTAGTTGGCTAGTTCTTTTTTTGCCAGTGTCTAATTATAACGATGCCACACAAGGGTGGATGCAGGGGATCTTTTCAAGGGCCTTTGACAGCCCTTCAGCCAGCAGGGCCCTTCGTGGTGGTTGAACTTTTGCAAAATTAACTGCCCGGCACAATTAGCGTCGGGTCTCCGGGGAAAGAGGCAAGGCCTTTATTTTCATGAGTTGAGGCGGGTCTTGATAAGACATGCTATTTTCATGCTGTTTCAGACAATGATGATTCCGATGCAGGTTGGAAAACCTTTGTTGTGTGGGACACAGGGCAGCGCATGAGGGGGTCTTTCAGTTCCGGATTCATCTATTTTAAAAACAATGTCTCTCTCCTAAGTGTGACAGAACGTCCACAGAAGAATCATGTCCGGTCAACCTACAGTTACGAACACTCGTAAGTAATTCCGCAGACCATTTAAAAACTCTTCTCCAAAGTCATCGTGATATCATTTGACAGGATGAATTCTTTGCTCAAGGTTATATTTAAACCTGGGAATTTACCCCCACCATTTATCATTTGTTTCTAGCAAAGCTAAGGAAAAAGCAAGTTGGAGGTTTAGCATTTTTAAAGGACAATCTGAACATGGCCCACAGAGTCCCTTGTCCCCATACATCGTGCGTGGAGATGCAGCGCGGCAAAGTGCGTGGGGGGGGCCACTGCTGCCGCGGGCCATGCCCCACGCTCACGGGGAAGACACCGTCGCTCGAAGCACACGTCTCATCAACGATGGCACCGCGCAGTAAAACCCTGGGGTGACACAGCTGTGCAGAGGCTTAGAGATCGCCCAGTCTAACTCTTACATTAAAAATGAAAAGCCTGACGGTTAATTATCACCAGAGATGGTAACTGGCATAGTGAAGACTGGAAGATTAGCACTCAAATCTCCCAGCTCTAACTGCAACCCACTTTCCATTACACCGCACTGCCCGCTGGGCGCCACCAGACGCAGCGTCTGAGTCCCGGGTTGGAAGGTGAGACAGGGCTGAAGATCGGCCTCCCTGCCTTGCGTCCCCCGCTGATGTAGCCGGCGCTGTGAGAGGCCTGCGAGCTGCCACGGCTCTGCCGTGACCACAGCTCAATACCCACCAGCGAGCTTCCCTGTAAGGGCCAGGCCCACTAGTCTCTGAACTAGCCGGAACGTGGCAGGACGCTTTGGCGCCTCCTAAGCGTGTGGACTGGGTTGTACTCTCTGGGAGCCTCCCTGGATCTCCGTCCAGCACTGCAATGTCTCGTGTACAGTACCGCTGCTTCTCTGAAATTGCTCTGGGCCAATCCACAAACTTGCTGCTTTTTATCTTCATGCTGAGTCTGAACAATTGAATAGACTTTTATTTTCTCAGGTGCTTTTCTTGCTCACTTAGTGTGTTAAACAGTTCCTTCCTTTATCCTCAAACACCGCAAATCACAGGATTAACTTGTTGAATTAGACATGCTTCACTTCTCCGAACCTTGCAATGAATTGCACTGACATTCAGTAAACAAAGTGAGTAAATCGGCACTTTGGTGTTCTTAATTCATTCAGAATCAGCACGACAAATCACTGTTTTTGGAATATCTGGTACATAGCACATACCTGCAGGTGGGGAGGGGCTGGCATTGAGGACAAATATGACAAAAACAGTCACAGGAAGACAGAGTGTAATTCTCACTCATGACAAAAACCCCTATTCAATTTCTTTTAAAGAAACCCAACTGAAGGTCTCTTTTACCAGGGAAATGAAAAGTGCTCTATCAGGAACGAAGCCCACTGATCTCCAGTCTTCCTTGTGGTCGTGCACCTGCTCCAGGTGGGGAGAGCTCGCAGTCTGAACTTCAGAGAACACAGTGGGCTGCCTGTGTTTTTCTACCTTCTCTGAAGTAACTCATCCCCACCCAACGACGGGGAACCCACAGTTTGCTCTTCCAATACAGTCCGGTACCAGTTCATGGTGGGTGGCGGTAGGCACACTGGGTAAGAACATGCGGCCTCTGGGACCGGGCCGGCCACCCGTCCCCTGAATCTAAGCCCTTCCACCTGGGTCTGGGGCAAAGCGGCCTCGTCTCCCACCCCTTCCTCCCTGGGCTGTGCAACCGATTCAGGGCGCCGATGAATGTGTCTCTGAGAACAGGGCCGGGTCCCTGGAAAGCTCTCACTAGTAACAGCTATTGTTATTCTAGGTTTGAAACGCTACATTTTTTTAAAGCAAAGGGCAGCTCAGTGGTAGTGAGCAAGTCAATGAGGACTGGGTTTCCTCGCGTTCCAAATATGAGAATAAAATTTACTGCATCAGTTTTGACTGGCAGGTCAAAGGTCACTAGTCTACTGCCACAGGTAACTGAATACAGCCAAATCCTGCCAGGTCTGACATCGTAAATAAAGTTTTATTGGAATGGAACACAGTGGTGCGCATTCAGTTAGAAGCTATCTGCGGCTGCTTCTGTCCCACAATAGCAGAACCGAACGGTTCCATCGGAGACAGTCTGCCACGCGAAACCTAAAAAGGTTATGATCTGCCCCTTTCAGGAAGTTCACATAACCCTAGCTAGAGCGGTAGTTAGATACAAGTTTGGAACAAAAGTAAATTCTAAAAACAGGTTTTGCTGAGAAGAACCTCTGAGATTTAATCCTAAAAAAGGCCAGGTTTATATTGAAAATGGTTCATAAAAAGTAGATTATCCAAGAGTCCCCACTTATTTTAATTGAAGCTTTATTGAAACAATTTATACACCATACGATTCACCACTGTAAGTGTGCGGTTCAGTAACAGTCACGCCATGTGTACAGGGATGCGCAAGCATGTCACCACCCGACTCCTTCACCACCTGACTTCATGTCCCTGGAAAGCCCCCAGGTGTCTGCAGCTGCCCCACTCCCACCTCAGCCTCAGGCCGACGGGGGCGGCTTTCTGTCTGGAAATGCGCGCCTCAGAGGCATCTTCTATAAATGAAACCATGGAACAGACCCCTAGTGCCTCTGACTTCTTTCACTTGGGACATGCTACTTGGGTCCCTCCCTGCAGAAGCGCAAGCCAGTGCCCTGTCCTTCCGGTCGTTCACGCGAGTTTCGTCACGGGCATTCGTGACATTCCATTCACCCGTTCTCCAGAGAGGGACACTGGGGCTGGTTTTATGTGGGGCCTTTATGAATAATTTTGTGCTGTGAATATAGCAACATATATTTTAGCTTGCCTTCCGTAGATTCCTAGGACTGGAATAACACATTACCTGGTACATTTATGCTCACGTTTTTAGGCAACTGCCAGACTGTTCCCAAAGTGTCCGTAACATGTCACATTCCCACGAGTCAGATGTGGTTTCAGTTTCTTCACGTCCCCGCTGACATTCGTTATCATCTGCCACCTCCCTCGACTTTCCAGTGAAGCAGCGTTTCACTGCTCTACTTGCATTTTCCTAGTAACAATGCCCGGCGGCTTGCACGCTCAACAGGCGCTCACTCCCACGTCGTCTCAGTGAAATGTCCGTTCAAATCCTTCGTCCATTTTTCAATGGGAGTCTGTTTCTCCCTCTTCATTATAGGATTGTTTGAGTTCTACGCATTCTAGATACTGACGTTTTTATCAGATATCTAGGTTTATTGTTCAAAACTCATCACTTTGAATTGGAGGCAAAGGAAACACGAACTCTCCTGAGCACTGCCAGCCATGAGGCCTCGCGGCAGACAGAGCAAAGGCTTTGGGGTCAGACAGCCCTCAGCTCACATTCTACCCGTTTTAACAACTGTGCGAACCCAGGCTGGGTTGAGGCTTAAAGTTTTCATTGTCTTCTCTTAAAATAGAATTAGTAACACAAATTTTATGTGAGAAATGAATAAGTGAGTTCAGGTTAACAGCTTACTTTAAAGTGAATGAATAAAACCCAGTCTCTTCTCTCTGTAAACACTCTCTCTGGGAGAGAGAGCTATTTAAGTTGAGAATGCAACGGGTGCTACTTTAGGGACACTGGCAGGGCCCAGGTGACAGTAAGCAGCAAGAATCTAGCCAATGAGGTGGGTGGCCCGCGGACACTATGCAGGGTGGGTCCCTGGGCAGCAGTGAGCCAGGACAAGGCTGAAACAGAGTGTGTGCTTTAGCTCGTGTCCGATTACCAAGGAAATCTTCAGGGGGAAATGTGAAGGTGAATTTTCTTAGAGAATATTTGTCTTCCACCCACGGACAAAGCAGCTGAGGGCGCCGTGGTAAATAAGCCCTAAATTCCTGAGGACGGCTGGCTGGTTACAGTGACGCTCCTGAGTGATATGATGATGAGACTCAGAAAAATTTCCAGAGAATTTGCAAGTAGGTAGTGAAAGGGTGAAGTTGCAATGACATTACGTATAAAAAAGAAGCCAGAGCAACCCAGTCCCCAAGCATTCTACCTCATCACAGTGACTGTGCTGGGGACGTCACCGGTTCCCTTGGCTGTCAGCAGAGCGAGGGGAACGGCCCTCCAGTCGCGTGAGAGCTGGGAGGCTGTGGAAGGCAAATCAACTTCTTCACGCCACCAGACAACCATGTTATCACGAAGTGGCAGCACGGCGAGCTGTGCGTGAGTCTGCGCTGACCTGTCGGCAGGATGAAAGGTCGACGCTCCCGACGCCAACCAACGGCCTCTCGTGTTCTGCACCTGGGTTAGGACGGTGCCTTCAAAGTGCCGTTCAGTCATCTCGGCTTCATGTCAAGCTGGTGAGGACTAATATGCCGTGAAATGAGAAGAAAGGGACGGGGGCGTCCAAAGCCTTGGAGAGGCTGCGGCAAGGGTGGCGGTAAATGGTCAGAGGAGGGTCACTTAGGGTGTGGGATGATGGCTTCTTCATCTCCGGGCTGAGCTGTTTTAGAACATTCTGGAAGCAACCCCTGCCCTGATCTGCCTCACTTTCCCTCGGGAAAACCAGAAACCTAAGTAGAAAAATAGTGTCAACCTTGAGGCCACAGGCAACGCAAGATGTGCAGTGACGTTCAAGCGGGGTTATTATCCATCACTAACGAATGCAAAACCAGGAACATCACTGGTAATGGTCGTGTCTGAAAAATCACAAGCTGTCAAACCGGGACTTCAAACGGAGTCCACGTGAGCCGTGTTCTCGAGCCCTGCATGCCCCCTCGCAGAGTGACACGCACAGGAACGGTGGGGGCATCGCCCGCCTGGAGCAGGTCTCAGATGAGCCCAAACTCCGAGCCCGCCCAGGGGAAGGTGGTGCAGGGGAGAATGAAAATCAGAAAAAAAGGCAAAAAAAAAAAAGAGTCAGCAGTGAAAATGGAGCACGGAATTGGCTGGGGGAGAGGGTCTGTCCTGGTCTACAGGGAACTGAGGTTTCAGCTTCCAATACAGCATAAAGCATAGCTTTGATGATCATCAGTTCAATGTGTTTTTACACCAAAGTAGGTTTTCCTTTCCCTTGTTTCCATGGAACAAATGAACTGGATAATTTCGAGAGCTTCCATTTGGAGTACACAGACATGACATTAGAGTCAAGCGCACAGGGCATATTAGAAAAAAGTAATTGGTAGGAAAACCTGTACTTCAATCATAAAGGGTGGACAAGTTTATGAAATAAATCAAAACAGCTCCTTAAGAGGCGTCCATTTGCATAGACGGGGAGGCACAGAAATGGCCAACGTGTCTTTCAAGGTCCCGTTCACAGGACTCCCCCATGACCCAGACCGGAATTCCCCACCCTTCCTGTTCACACCCACTGCCTCCCCTACCCGTTGTAGCAAAGACGTCATGTCCATTGTATCACCATTTACACCCCGTGTTGATGACGTTAGAATGTCCTGTAGGACAAGGTCTGGGTCTGACCGAGCTTGTCCCTCTCCTTGGAGCCCTCCGTGCACAGACACAGGCCATCTGTGTACAGGACCCGGCTCGGAGACCAGCATTCCAAACGTGGCTCCGTGTGGAGGCTCGGCGATGGTGCAGGTACTGGAATTCTGCTTCTCGTCCTGCGAAATGAGGAAGTAATTCCAGTGGAAGGGTTGCTCGACGGTGACATGAAATTGCTGTGAGCTGTGTCTGTCCGGCGAGATATAAACACAGCTTGAACCTTGGGAAGAAGGCGGAGCGGAGCTGGAGGGTGAGCGTCGGTGCGAGAGCAGGGACTGGGGAAGGTCACGGGCAAAGAGAGGGCTCTAGGGTCCAGGAACCGCCTCCGTCCTCAGGTGTCTCCATCTCCGTCTTTATGGCCCCCGGGCCCCTCATCTCTGCATTTTCTTTTGAAATGTCAGCTTTGCTTTCTTAGTCTTGGTTCGTACCAAGAGAAGGGCTCTCAAAAGGAGAAAGAATCGATCTTCCTCGCAAGTTCCAGCAGAAATATCCCGAGAGAAAATTCTGGGTGTCTCACTGTGTGTCGTGAGCCCACTTCTTCCCGTAATCGGAGGGGAGGAGGGAGAGGAAAGAGATTATGACAGACGAGGGCCCATGTTCCTGGGTACGCAGCCTTACGCACAGCAAACGCCCAGTGACTGCGACCCTTTCCTCACTGGCATTTTCACGCACCAGCAGAGCATGCTGGGTAAAGAAGGCCCCTACCCCCTGCCCCAGAGGGGTCAGCAGGGTCTGTAACGTGAGTGTTTTAGCCACAGAATGAAAAGAAAACCACCCAGATTTTACGGGTCTGTCTTCCCCGTACCAGCAATCTGCACTCCCCGCCTAAAATGTGGCTGGCGACGGACTGTCCTCTGGACTACAGAATGACCCTGTCCATGCATCTCCAAGGCCACGGATACGATGCTAGACAAAGTCACTGTCCTCCCCTGACACATCCCTGAAATCGCCACCTAGCCCCGTCCTCTGCTCCCATTCTTGTTCCCCATAGCATCCACGGTGACCTTTCCAGAGTGCAGCCGCGCCGTCCCTCTTCGATTTCACGGCCAGGAGACCACGGTCCATACTGCCCGCCATGCCCTGCTGCCTTCTCTGCGTGGCGCCTCTCCCACTGACCCCCGTCACTCATGACTCGGCGCCCTTTCACCAGACCTCACTGTGCTAACAGGAACCCTGCTTCCGCCCAGTTCGGCATGTGGACACACTGTTTTCTCTCCAGAATGTTCTTCTTCCAGAACTTTGCATGGCTACCTCCTTGGCATCTCCTCAGAGCTCTAATGAAATGCTTCCCCATAGCCAGCCTTCCCTAAGTGCCTCGGACACGGCGGGACCCCCCACCCCATCACCATTCCCACCAACTGGGACACAAACTCCGAGCAGGCAGGAGTCGTAGCTGTCTGGTCACTACTTTACCCAGGGCTTCGCCCGAAGGAGGGGCTTCGTCACCGCATGCGACGGTGGATGGAGTGTGATTTGAGTGGGAAACAGGGAATTAACGGCGCAGAGTTCCCACAGCGCGGCTCATCCTGAGGTAAAGACACAGTCTCCACGGGGCTTTGTCGGGAAGGAGGACACTCACCAGAAATGACCTGGCGCTCTGTCATTCGTGCCTACTGAGATCTGAGTGGCACCATGGACCAGATGAGTAAGTGGTCTCCTAACAAGGATGTGGGGGGAAGGAAACCCAAATTAGGTATTTTTGAAGAGAGACAGAGAAACAAATGTCAGATATAGGAACCTGCCCAGATTTCTCATCTGGGGATTTATACGACGAGGAAAGGATATAACGGGGACGACCACTAGGCCCCTGAGACAGGGCAGGGGACAATTCAAGGCCACCTTGCTTCTTCACTTTCCGGAGGTGCAGACTCAGACAGGCAGAGTGACTGTGTGCTTTGTAAGCCGGAAGACACACACGTAGCCACGGGCCCACTGGCCGGCCTCAGCGAGGCCCTCTCATCGCTGCGCCTGGTGTTCTTCACCGGGAAACAGGGGCTGGTGTGACGGCACGTGAGCCACACACAGCATCTCTCACATGCAGTGAAGGGTTTAGAGCCATGGAGGATTTCCCGGAGGGTCTGGAGGGAGGGAATACCAAGAAAACAGTCTTCTTGATTCCCGCAGCAGCCTCTCTGGGAGCCACGGAGGATGGATGTCCCAGAAACCGCGCAGGGACTGCCCTACTTAACTGTCAGCTCAGCAGGGGGCAAATGAGGCGCATTCCCATGAAGCCAGCGTGTGTGCGCTTCTGTCTCATGTCTGTGTATTTTCCGTCTTTCATTATGTCAATGTCAGCTCCTTTGAAAATTAGCAAAGAGAAAAGGCAATTTTCTGTTAGGACTATTTTTGTATTAATGACAGTGTTACTAACACAAGCTCCCGAGAATCTCAATGAGGACTGGGGCTGGGGAACCTGCCGTCCTGTGTGTGGCACGTATTACAACCTTCGTGTGGGTCACGAATTCCACCTCAGGCCTCAAGGAGACCAGGAAGCAGAAGCCGCCTGCCTGGCCCGCACGCCTTTGCTCGGACAGCTCCGTGTGCACCAACACAGTCGCTGGTCTTCCAGAGGCAGCTCTGCCACCCCAGCCTTCAGGACAGCGGGGTCCCCCTGCCCGCCACCAGCCAATGGCAGCTCAGAGAGCCAGAGCTGGTGACGGAGTCTGACG
>PVJD01018789.1:0-13422 GCA_004026545.1 Mormoops blainvillei | reverse complement strand
ACAGCACACTTATAGTAGGGGATTTTAACACCCCACAGTCAACAATGGATAGCTCTTCCAAACAAAATATCAGCAAGGATATTGTGGAACTAAACAGCGCATTAGATCAAATGGACTTAACTGACACATATAGACCCTTTCATCCCAAAGAAGCAAAATACACATTCTTTGCAAATACACATGGAACAGTTTCAAAGGTGGACCACATGATAGCACACAAAACAAGCCTCAACAAAGTTAAGAAAATTGAAATCGTATCAAGCATTTTCTCAGACCACAGGGGCTCAAAACTAGAAACCAACCTCAAGGAAAAAACTCAAAAACAGTCAAACTCATGGAGACTACATAGCATGCTATTAAACAGTGAATGGGTCAATAGGGCAATCAAAGAAGAAATCAAAAAGTTTCTGGAAACAAATGAAAACGAACATACAACAGTCCAAAACCTATGGGACACAGCGAAGGCGGTCCTGAGAGGAAAGTTCATACCAGTGCAGACCTACCTAAAAAAGATAGAAACATTTCCAATAAACAACCTAACCCCACATCTACAAGAACTAGAGGAACAACAACAAACAAAGCCCAGAGCAAGTACAAAGAAGGAAGGAAATAATCAAGATCAGGGCAGAACTGAATGACATAGAGATTAAAAGAACAATTCAAAGGATCCATAAATCCAGGAGCTGGTTCTTTGAAAACATAAACAACATTGACAAGGCTTTAAGCAGACTTGTCAAGAAAAAAGGGAGAGGACTCAAATAAAATTAGAAATGAAGGAGGAGAAAGTACTACTGATACCACAGAAATACAAAGGACTCTAAGAAATTACTTCAAACAACTATATGCCAAGAAATTTGAAACCCTTGGTGAAATGGACAAATTTCTAGAAAAATATAATCTTCCAAAACTCAGTGAAGAAGCAGAAAGCCTGAACAGACCAATAACAGCTGGTGAAATTGAAGCAGTAATCTAAAAACTCCTAGCACACAAAAGCCCTGTACCAGATGGTTTCACAGGACAATTTTACAAAACGCTTAAGGAAGAGCTAGCCCCTGTCCTCAGACTATTTCAAAATATCCAAGAGGGAAGACTCCCAAACTCTTTTTATGAGACCAGCATCATCCTAATCCCAAAACCTGATAAAGACACAACAAAGAAAGAAAATGACAGGCTAATATCACTGATGAACATAGACACTAAAATGCTCAAAAAAATATTGGCAAACCGCATCCAGCAATACATTAAAAAGATCATACACCATGATCAAGTGGGATTCATCCCCGGGTGCAAGGATGGTATAATATTTGCAGATCAACAAACATAATACATCACATTAAAAAAAGGAAAGACAAAAATCACATAGTCATATCAATAGATGTAGAAAAAGAATTTGATAAGGAACTGCACCCATTTATGATAAAAACACTCAGCAAAGTGGGAGTAACATAATAAAGGCCATATATGAAAAACCTACATCCAATATCATACTGAACGGGCAAAAACTAAACGCTTTCCCACTAAGATCGGGAACAAGACAAGGATGTCTGCTTTCACCACTTCTATTCAACATAGCATTGGAAGTCCTAGCCACAGCCATAAGGCAAGAAAAAAATAAAAGGCATCCAAATTGGAAAGGAGGGAGTAAAACTGTCATTGTTTGCAGATGACATGATAGTACGCACAGAAAACCCTATAGACTCCACCAAAAAACTACTCTACCTAATAAGTGAATTTGGTAAAACAGCAGGATACAAAGTCAATATTCAGAAATCAAAGGCATTTTTGTACACCAAAAATGAAATATAAGAATCAGAAATCAGGGGGAAAATCCCATTTTCTATCGCAACAAGAAAAATAAAGTACCTAGGTATAAACTTAACCAAGGAGGTGAAAGACCTGTACTCAGAAAACTACACAACACTGAAGAAAGAAAATCAGGAAGACACAAATAAATGGAAGCATATACCATGTTTGTGGATCAGAAGAATTAACATCATCAAAATGTCCATACTACCCAAAGCAATTTATAGATTCAACACAATCCCTATTAAAATACCGATGACATATTTTACAGATATAGAACAAACATTTCAAAAATTTATATGGAATCATAAACAACCCCAAATAGCTGCAACAATTTTGAGAAAGAAAAACAAAGTAGGAGGGGTCACAATACCTGACATCAAACTATATTATAAGGCCACTGTAATCAAAACAGCCTGGTACTGGCATAAGAACAGACACGTAAATCAATGGAACAGAATAGAGAGCCCATAAATAAACCCATGTCTATGGTCAATTAATATTCGGCAAAGGGGGAAGAAGCATAAAATGGAGTAAAAAAAGCCTCTTCAACAATTGGTGTTGAGAGATCTGGACAGCTGCATGCAAAAAAGTGAAAATTCGATCACCAACTTATATCACACACAAAAATAAACTCAAGGTGGATAAAAGACTTATATATAAGTTGCAACACCATAAAAGACCTAGAGGAGAACACAGGCAAGAAAACCTCAGATATTCCACACAGCAATATTTTCACCGATATGTCCCCTAGAGCAAGAGACATAAAGGAAAGAATAAACAAATGGGACTTCATCAAAATAAGAAGCTTCTGCACAGCTAAAGAAAATATCAGCAAAATGAAAAGGGAACCAACCGTATGGGAAAATATATTTGCCAATGATACTTTGGACAAGGGTTTGATCTCTGAAATATATAAAGAACTCACACAACTGCACTCCAGGAAGACAATCCAATTAAAAACTGAGCAAAGGACCTGAACACTTCTCCAAGGAAGACATACACAGAGCCCAGAGACACATGAAAGGATGCTCAGCATCACTAGCCATCAGAGAGATGCAAATTAAAACCACAATGAGGTACGACTTCACACCAGTCAGAATGGCTAGCATAAACAAATCAACAAACAAGTGCTGGCGAGGATGTGGAGAAAAGTGAAACCTAGTATACTGTTGGTGGGAATGCAGATTGGTACAGCCACTGTGGAAAACAGTTTGGAATTTCCTCAAAAAATTAAAAATGGAACTGCCTTTTGACCCAGCAATTCCACTCTGAGATTATACCCTAAGAATCCTGAAACACCAATTCAAAAGAACCTGTGCACTCCAATGTTCATAGCAGCACAATTTACAATAGCCAAAAATTGGAAGCAACCTAAGTGCCCAATAGTAAATGTGTGGATCAAAAAACTATGATACATTTATATGATGGAATACTATGCAGCAGAAAGAAACAGAGCTACTACCCTTCAGGACAGCATGGATGGAACTGGAGAGCATTATGCTAAGTGAAATAAGCCAGGTGGTGAAAGATGGATAGCATATGATCTCACCTGTAAGTGGAACCTAATCAACAAAACCAACAAGCAAGCAAAATATAACCAGCAACATTGAAATAAAAAACAAACTGCCAGTAAGCAGAGGGGAGTTGGTAGAGGCATAATGGGGGAAAGAAGCAGAAGAGTCATCAAGGAACATACATGAAGGACCCATCAACAAAGCCAAATGGGGGAAGGATTGAGGGTGGGAGGTGGGGATGGTCGGGGCTGGGGGAAGTGGTGGCAGGAAAATGTTGGCTAAACAAAAATAATAAACAAGGGGACGCTAAGAATAATACAGGAAATTGAGAAAGCAAAGAACTGATATATACAACCCATAGACATGAACTAAGAGGCGGGGGGATGATGGAAAAAAATAGTGTCAATAATAAAAAATAAATTTTAAAAATAATGAAATAAGCAGAACTATTAAGCAGGAAACCTGTGCTTTAGATGTGGTTGTGTAGTTAAAACTGTGTTTTAGGCATTATAACGATAGTGACAGTCACCACTTATGAGCATCTACTCTCTGCTCACTGTACTAAGTACTTTGCAGGTATTTCTTTTTTTAATTCTCGCAAAACTCTTTATGATAAGTGTTATTAGCCTTATTATACAGATGACCAAAATGAGGTTAAGAGAATTAAGCAACTTGCCCGAAGACACATAGCTTGTACTATATGGCAATCCAATGTTCTTGCGTTTTCCACTGACTGAATTCTGTAGATCTCATTTTACCCCTGTAAAATAAGGGAATTTAATTATGTGACCTCTAGGGACAATATTAAATTTAACTTATTTGTTGACTTTCTATTACAGAAAATTTCAAATTTGCACATGAGTAGAAAGACTAGTATAATGACCCATTCCCCAGCCACAAGGATCAACACCTCAGAGCCACTCCAGTCTCATCTATTCTCCACTGACTTTCCTCCCCACCCCTGCCTCAATGGAATCTTGTGAAGCAGCCTAGATACATATTTGATCTGTAAATATTTCAGTGTTGATCACTAAAAGGAAAGACTTTCAAAACAGTCCAATACTTTAGCACACCTAAAATATTAACAGTAATTTCTTAATATTAAACAACCATTGGGAGCCAGTCAGCCCCCTACTATGTCATGATCTAAATCTGTAGTTGCTGGACTCTGGAGAGGTAGAGGAAGGATGCTGTCTCAGGGCAGCAGCAGTTCACCAGCCTCTGTAGAATTGTTCCAACACTTTAAAAACCGGGAATGATGTTCTCTGCACACTGACTTAGCACAGACCTTGGAATCTTTGAGTCCCCTACTAGCTCTGACAGGAACCTTATATAGTCACTCAACTGATACCCTTTTCCTGCTTCCTTATCCAATTAGGCTTTATAGATACATGTATCTGAAAATTTTATAATAATACAAATGATTACTTTACAGGATTCTGGAACTTCTGGACAATAAAATAAGCAACAAAACAAAAATATGATTTATAACGCTAGAAAATAAAATTTACAGTGTTTGGAACCAATATGATTAGATACCCAAAACAAAAAACAAAAACAAGAAATTCTTAGCTAGAATAGCAAATGATGAGCACAAATTCGTAGGCCAAGGAGGCCTAAAAAATCTACAGGGTGGGACAAAAGTAAGTTTACAGTTGTTCATACGGAAAATAGTATAATAATTAACAAATAATAATGAAAGAATAAACTGTGTTTCATGTACTCACAACTGTAAACCTACTTTTGCCCCGCCATGTATTATTGCAGAGCCAGCCACCTTGTTAGAAGGCCTCGATCAATTAGTAATAATAATTGAAGTTAGCTATAATTAAACATACAGTTTTCAGCTGTGTGGAATTAATTTCACTAAAATTACTTAAGAATTACTTTATTCTAGTGTATGCCAGTGATACTGCCTTCCCTAAAAGTCCTTTCCTAAGCACCGGTATTCGCCTCCCCTCCTACCATCCACATGACAACAGGCAGAGCATCCCCGTGCTTAACGTAAACCTGCTGTCCTGGTCACACGTGGTGGGTTCAGAGATAGTCACCAGGACTAAGCCAGTGCAACCAGAGGCATTCCTCTGTATTTTTCAAACCGGAGTCAAGAAAGAGAGTCAACCACACTGTTGTTAGAGGACTCTACCCCAAAATACTGCTGGGGGCCCATGTTTTCTACTTTGTGAGGAAATCCTATCTGCAGTGAGAGCCGATGAAGCTGACACGCAGAGAGGAGGCTACCCAGCTCTCAGGAGGATTTTGATGGCAGTCGGGTTCCTGCAGTTGTTGTGAATCCCCACTGCACCCCTGCCCATCTCTTAGGTTGGTATTTTAACTCTTCCTTGGAATCCATAAGCCAATAATTTCTAATTTTTGTCAAAGCTAATTCAAATTAGATTTCCGTCTCTTGCCATTAAAAGAATTCCCACTTCACTGACAAAAGGAAATACACAGAATACATTTTCCGTAAGTAATAGATTTATATTTTAGTTACATATGTTTTATCATAACATACATAAATCCTCTCAGTTGCCCCATTAACAATAAAAAATTTAGAGTGTTAATGGACTTTTGACTAGTGAATTTTTAAATACTAAGATATATATAGTCTAGTATGTGACGGGGGAGGCAGGACAAATCTGAAAAAGTAAATTGAAGTTAGAACACATAACGGCCTTAAAAATCATGTTAAGGAGTTTGGACATTATTCTGTAGGTAGAAGAGATCCAATTGCAAAGTTTTCAAGCAGGGAACTGATATGTTTGGATCCTTAGAATATTTGGACAGATAATTCTGGTGGCAATGTGGAGCTGGATTAAATGGGAAAAAATTGGAAAACTAATAGGTTCTCATTCTGGAAACCTAATCTCATAAAGGTATTCCAGGTATCTGAGGCCAAATTGATGAGGGTAACCTAAGAAAGTTACCCTGAAAATGTTGGGAGACAGAAGGATTCAACAGATATTTCAGTTGGATCCATAGCGGGAGCTGGAAAACGGACCCCAGAGAGACCTGAGAAGCCTCACCTCTGCTGCTGGCCTAGTTACCAGCACACCCGGGAGAAGCTAGAGCTGCTGCAGCCGGCCCCAGTCACCCTCACCTCAGCCACGAGCAGCTGCCCACAGCCCCCACCCTCAGCGCTGCTGACACCAAGCCCGGCACCATATGCAGCGGCCCAGGTGGCCTCACATCCTGCCAGTGGGGACAAGAAGGTCATTGTAACAAAGGTATTGGGAACAGTAAAATGGTTCAATGTAAGAAGCAAATATGGCTTCATCAACAGGAATGACACCAAGGGAGATGTATTTGTCCGCCAGACTGCCATAAAGAAGAATAACCCTAGGAACTACCTTCGCAATGTAGGAGGTGGAGAAACTGTGGAGTTTGATGCTGTTGAAGGAGAAAACAGTACAGAGGCCACAAGTGTTGCAGACAGTGGTGGAGTTCCAGTTTAAGGCAGTAAATATGCAGCAGATGGTAACCATTATGACACGATCCACAGTGCAGGGGTCCTCCAAGCAATTACCAGCAGAATTACCAGAATAGTGAGAGCTGGGGGAAAAGAATGAAGGATCAGCTCCCGAAGGCCAGGCCCAAAAGCCTGGACCTACCGCAGGCTATGGTTCCCACTTTACCGCATGCGGAGACCCTAGGGGCATACACCATGGTATTCCAACTGTCCTGTGCAGGGAGAAGTGGTGGAGGGTGCTGACAACCAGGATGCAGGAGAACAAGTTAGACCAGTGAGACAATAGGTATCAGGGCTATAGAACACGATTGCACAGGGGTCCTTCTCAACTAGAGAGGACAGCAAGGAAGAAGATAAGGAAAATCAAGATGAGACCCAAGGTCAGCAGCCACATCAATGTCGGTCTCCCGCAACACAGTCACCAACACAAATGCCCAGAAAACCCCAAACCACAAGATGGCAAAGAGACAAAAGCAGCCAATCTCACCAGCTGAGAATCTGTCTGCTTTAGAGGCTGAGCAGGGTAAGGCTGAGTAAATATCAGCTTACCATCTATACCATCATCCAGTCTAGTCATCCAATAAGAAGAAATGAGTATGTAATTGCAGCAATAAGAAATGAACAAGAGATAGGAGCTGCAAACCTTAAGTGCTTACTTTTTGCCATTTGACCAGATAACTAGAACTATCTGCATTACCTATGCAGCACGGGATTTTTATTATTTTTACCTAAAGATGTCTCTGTTTAGTAATAACATGCATTTTTTTTTAAGCCTGGTTTTTCTCAATACACCTCTAAAGGTTTTTAAATTGTTTCATATCTGGTCAGGTTGAGATTTTTAGGAACCTCACTTTTAATTTGTAATAAAATTTACAACTTGATTTAAAAAAAAATAATAGTCAACAAACTGCAAGCACCTGTTAATAAGGGTCTTAAGAAATTGTGGGAAAAAGAGACTTCAAAGCTAGACTTGGCACTACATAATGACCACTTGGACTCGGGGAATGAAAGTGAGGGAATATAGAACAACTGTGAATAGATGGCAATACCATCAAAACAGTCTGAGAAAACGCTGATCTAACTGAACCTCACCATTGATGTTTATAGCCCATTTTAACAAGTGTGAGCTCTATGTCCCCTTATAGTACTCACAGTCTCTCGTTTCAAAGACAACCATAATATGATTATATCTTGGCAGGTTATTTGTACTTTATTGGAATTCCCCCACAATGTAGGAGGCCGAAGAAATTATTAAATCCTGGGAACAGGATTCCTACTTGGTCACTGATAAGAAAGCATTACTATGGTTTTGTTATGCTAGTATGTATTGGTCTGGTAGACCCCTTTGACTTAATGAATATAATTAAAATAATAATTATAGCCAAACCTAAAATGTTGTGTATCACACATCAGAAAGAAACCATCAACTCAACTACTCTACTTTCTTTGCCTTCATGGTTAGAGAGAGAGGAATTAAATTTTTATAGTGAAATAAAATTGAAAAGAATATGATAAAAGTGATATGAGGCTCAGATTTTTGAAGTAAATTTTCTGTGTTAAAACAATTTATCAGAAGGCCCATTTTCACCATACGTTTCTGAAAAACTCATGAGTTCTCATTTACCTGATTTCTAAAACAAAATTATCAAATTCCATCATGTAACTTGCCCTGTGTTAAAAATAGAATTAGACACAATCCTGACTTCTTTGATGCCATTCCAGTATTTTTTGAAAAGTGCAAAATTCCAATTTGTTGAGTAATTTTGCCAAAAGTAAAAGCTCAGCAGCTCACAGACTTGTGAAATAACTGACATTTTATAATTCCGACAGTACTAATGAACTACAGGAAACATTGGCCAAATGCCACTTTGGTTTGATTTTTTCATCATAACTGAAATAAGAGAACTTCGTTCCTGTGGAACAAAGCTAGGTTCACTCATGGAAGAAAAAAGCCTTCCATGGTAGTAGTATCCATTGTTAGAGGATTTCACCTTTTTTTTTTATTAAAATACCAATGGCCATGAATATTTTTCTGTATTAATTCTAGAAAATGACATTCTTAGTGAAACTAAGGGTTGTATCCTCTTGTTGGATTGCTCCCTTTATCATTATGTAGTATCCTTATTCGTTTCTTACTATAGCCTTTATTTTAAAATCTATTTTGTCAGACACAAGTATGGCTACCCCAGTTTTTTTTTCTTTCCATTTGCAAGTAATATCTTTTTTCATCCCTTTACTTTTAGTCTGTGTATATCCTTTCTTCTGAGGTGGGTCTCTTGTAGACAGCATATATATGGGTCTTGTTTTCCTATCCATTCAGCTATCCATGTCTTTTGATTGGAGAAATTTAGTCATTTACAAGTAAAGTGATTTATTCCCATTTTATTCTTTCAACTATGTTCCTCTAGGGTTCTTTCTTTCTTTCTTTCTTTCTTTCTTTCTTTCTTTCTTTCTTTCTTTTTTCTTTCTTTCTTTCTGATTTATTTCTCTTCTTCCTCCTCCTCCACGTTCTTCAAACAATTCCTTTAACATTTCTTATAATGCTAGTTTGATCGTAACAAATTCCTTTAGCTTTTTCTTGTCTGGAAATCTCTGTATTTCTCCTATTTTAAATGATAGCCTTGCTGGGTAAAGTAATCTTGGTGTTAAGTTGTTGCTTTTTATCACTTTGAATAGTTTATACCCATCTCTTCTGGACTGAAATGTTTCTGTTGAGAAATCAGATGACAGTCTTATGGGAGCTCCCTTATAGGTAACTAACTGCCTTTGTCTTGTGGCTTTTAAGATTCTCTCCTTGTCTTTAAGCCTTGCCATTTTAATTATGATGTCCCTTGGTGTGAGCATCTTTGGGTCTATCTTGTTTGGGATTCTCTGCACTTCCTGGACTTGTGTGTCTTCTTTCACCAGATTAGGGAAGTTTTTGGTCATTATTTCTTCAAATAGGTTCTCTATCCCTTGCTCTCTTTTCCTTCTTATACCCTTATGATGCAGATGTTGTGACATTTGATGTTCTTCCAAAGATCCCTTAAACTATGCTCATTTTTTAAAATTATTTTTCTTTCTGCTGTTCTGATTGGGTGTTCTTTTTATTTTCTACCTTGTCTTCCAAATCACTGATTAGTTCTCTGCTTCATCCAACCTACTGTTTATTCCTTCCAGTATATTCTTCATTTCAGATATTGTGTTCTTCATTTCTGACTGGACCTTTTTTATGGGTCCTATGTACTTTTACATGCTTTAGTCCATCTTTATAACCATTTCTTTGAACTATATATCTGATAAATGCTATTTCATTTAGTCCTTCTTCTGGAGAATTCTCTTGTTCTTTCATTTGGGGCCTTTTGGGGGGGTTTTTTTGGTTTGTTTGTTTTTGTTTTTGTCTCCCCATTTTGACTGCCTCTTTGTATTTGTTTCTATGTATTAGATAAATCTGTTATGACTCCCAGTCTTCATGGGGTGGCCTTATGTAGTAGGTTTCCTGCAGGGTCCAGTGGTACAGCCTCCTTGATTACCTGAGCTGGGTGTTCTGGAATGTCCCTGGTGTGGGCTATGTGGATCTTCCCATAATAATTGAGTCTTGATTGCTATTGACCTGTTTGTGCACAGGATCAACACTCAGACTTGCTGACTGAGGCTCAGGCTGACTGACTGTGAGGTTCAACCCTGACCAGAGCAGGCAAGCTGCTGTGCAGGTACTGAGCAAACAAAGTGGCATTTACCTCAACATGGTTTGGTGCCTGCAAAGATCTCCCATTGGATATACTACTTATGAAATTTATTAGATCCTGCTCTGTTTTTATCTGGCACTGACCACTGGGTGTGTCTGTCCTGGACCTCTTGTGAGGGGCTCTGGTACAGGGCAGTATCAGACACTACCTGTGACTAGCCCTGGGCAACCTGTTTGGAGCCACAGACAATCCACAGTTTGTGGCTGCCTTTGCTGGACCTTGGTGCATGTGGAAAAAATCAAGCTGTGCACCAAGGTTAGCATTTACCAGCCGCAGGCCTAGGAGCAGGTCAGCAAAAGTCCCAAGGTACCCTGAGATCTGCCCCTGCCTGCCACTGCCTGCCAGGTGCCTTTTAGGCTCAGTCAATGAAAGAGCTTCTGGCTGTACTCCTCAGCAAGGCCTAAGCTCCACAGGTAGGGTAAGAGAGAGTCCAGAGGCTGAGGCTATTGCTTTTCCCCAGGCCAATGCAGCATGGAAGGGAATGCTAGAAAGATGGTGTCTGTAGTATGGGAGAGTGACTCAGCAGCGGGATTCCGGTGGCTGACCCCCAGCTCTCTCACCAGAGCCACAAACTTCAGAGTCTCTTCATATGACTCTAATCTACTTCACCTTGCCTCCACTGGAGCCCATGGTGAATAGCTGCAAATGAAATTTTGTGTGTTGGCCCTTTAAGAGGGTGCCTGCATCTCTAGCAGATTTCTGTCCCCACTTAGTGGACAGAAACACCACTGCTTTTCACAGCCAGATGTTATGTGGACACCTCTTCCTCTGGGCTCAGGAGCCCGGCTTGGGGTTTAGACCCCACACTTCCCAAGAGGAACCCCCCACCCCCACATCTGAGATATCTCTCCATAACTCAGTCACCACCTGTGAGAGCAGGCCAGCCCTTTTCACATCCCTGCCCTTCCTGCCAGCCTTGATGTGGCTTCCTCTTTGAATTCTTAGCTACAAGGCTTCTCTTTAGCTAGTCTTCAGTTGTACACCCAAGATGATTATTCTGTAATTTAGTTGTAATTCCAGTTTGGTCCTGGGAGGAGGTGAGTGTAGCTTCTACCTACTTCACTGCCTTGTTGTATCCCCATCCCAAAGTACTTTCAAATATACTGACCCTGACGTTACAGATTTGTTTCTCAAGGCCTTTGTGGAGGATGTCTTCTGGACCTTTTGGGAACATACAGTTGAGGGTGGATGGTTGGGTCAGAAATGATCAATCCATTCCAGTATTCCTGTCTCCTGAAATTTTTAAATGTGTTCTTTTACATTTTACCAAAGAGATTTATATCACAAATTCATTTTGCATGAGTCACCATTGTGTCCAGATTTCAGTTAGCCTTTAGAAGAACAAACAGAATTATCTCCTGCTTCTCAAGCTAAAACAGTTAATCTAGAATCTCTTGTAGGTCCTATTTGTAGAATCAGCCCAGTTTAAATTTGTGTCCTCATCTTCATTCAACATTCTTAAAGTCTTTTCTAGACTTCTAGCCAAGATGGAAGTGTAGGTAGATACACTTTGTCTCCTCATACAACCAAAAGAAGGACAACAACAAATTTAAAAACAAAAAATAACCAGAACTACCAGGAAATCAAACTGTACGGAAGTCCGACAATCAAGGAATTGGAGAGGAAACATTCATTCAGACCAGTACGATGGGCACAGATGGGCAGCCAGGGTGGGAAGGACTCAGTAAGGCAGCGGCTGGTGGGCTGTGGTGGGCAAGGCAGTGGCTGGCAGACCAGGTGGTCCCACATTGGCATGTGGATAAACTGGGAGGAACAAGTGGGGAGTGAGAGAGACATGCAACCCACGGTTCCAGAACGGGAAAAGAAACCCTCAAAACCTCTACTGGTAAAAACCTGGGAGGGTTGCAACAGCAGGAGAAAAGGCCAGTCTCACAGGAGAGCTTGTTTGAGAGACCCACAGGGTCCTAGAACATACACACACCCACCCATCTGGGAATCTGCACCAGAAGGTCCCAATATGCTTGTGGGTAGCAGGGGAAGCAACTGAAAGCCAGCCAAGAGCCAAGCAAGTGGCATTGTTCCCTCTCTGACCCCTCCCCCACATACAGCACCACAGCGCAGTGATACAAGTTGCCCTGCCCTGGTGAATACCTAAGGCTCCATCCCTTACGACATAATAGGTGTGCCAAGACAAAAAACAAAAAATGTGGCCCAAATGAAAGAACAGATCAAAGCTCCAAAAGTAGAACTAAGCGATGAAGAGATAGCCAACCTAACAGATGTAGAATTCAAAACACTGGTAATCTGGATGCTCACAGAATTGGTGAAGTATGGTCACAATATGGAGGAAAAAGGGAAGGCTGTGCAAAGTGAAATAAAGAAAAATGTTAAGGGAACCAACAGTGAAGGGAAGGAAATCAGGACTCAAATCAACAATTTAGAGCTGAAAGAAGGAAGAAACATTCAACCAGAACAGAATGAAGAAACAAGAATTTTTAAAAATGAGGAGATGCTGAGGAACTTCTGGGACAACTTTAAATGTTCCAACATCTGAATCATAGAGGTGCCAGAAGGAGAAGAGGAAGAGCAAGACACTGAAAACTTATTTGAGCAAATAATAAAGCAGAACTTCCCCAATCTGGCAAAGGAAATAGACTTCCAGAAGTCCAGGAAGCTCAGAGAGTCCCAAAGAAGTTGGACTCAAGGAAGCACACACCAAGGCACATCATAATTAAATTACCCAAGATTAAAGATAAGGAGAGAATCTTCAAAGCAGCAAGAGAAAAGGAGAGAGTTACCTACAGAGGAGTTCCCATCAGAATATCAGCTGATTTCTCAAAAGAAACCTGACAGGCAAGAAGGGGCTGGAAAGAAGTATTCAAACTCATGAAGACAAAGACCTACATCCAAGAATACTGCATCCGACAAAGCTATCATTTAGAAG
>PVJD01018788.1:0-13416 GCA_004026545.1 Mormoops blainvillei | reverse complement strand
CCCAGATGGTACATAGTGCTCGCTGTTTTCCCTGCCATACTTGGAGTGAATAAAAAGACTCCTTAAAAGAAAACGGCTTTGCAGAAAATGAATAAAAAAAGTCTAGACACACATTTTTGATACACATTACTGAGTAAACCAAGTCTCCCTGAGTTATTATTTAAAACAACCTGACTGAAAACCAAATATTTTTAAGTCCTTCTTGACACAGGAAGACAGAAAAAAATATTCAGTTATATATTTAATTAGTGAATAGGTCATACATATCTCTGATCTTTTAAGTTACTTTAGAAATAACAAAATATTTTAATATATATTTCCAATATCCAAACTGTCACTAAAACTACAGGTTGCTTTCTATTTACAAAAATTGCTATTCATTTAGTTATTTCCCCTCTCCTATTAGTATAACAGCAACAAAAATATTTTGGTATGGTTCTTTAAAAATTTTTATTGCAATTTTTTCCATTACCATTTATCCCCCTTATACTCCCCTCCCCCCTGCAATCACCACACTGTTGTCCATGCCCATGAGTCCTTTTTTTCTTTTTGCTTGATCCCTCTACTTGGTGTGGTTCTAAATGTCCTCTTGAATAAAGAGAACAAATGGCAGCGAAGAGGAGGTACAGAATTATATATCCTTATCCCCTTACTCAAGTCTTCAACTAAAAAAGCTGATGTTAAGTAGTAAAACACTGGGCTGAAGAAATTGGACTGGATTAGAAAACTTAACTAAGGAAAGAAAATACGTTGAACAGGAGAAGCTGAAATTTGGAGCCCTTCAACATCAAAACTTTTTTCAATGGGCTATTCTTCAACTTTTCAACATGCTTGGAAATAATAACAATATTGTTTAAATACAAAAAAGGTGAAAAGGTATGAAGTATTAAAAATAAAAAAAATATGAAGGAAAGGGGAACTGAAAAATATTTCTTCTGTTTTTTGGGGTGAGCCCCCTTGTTTATTCTCCTTAACCACTTCACTCACATTAAAACTGGGGCATAATACAGTAAACTGAACACTGGCTGAGGAGTGAGAAGACGATCTAGGTTTAAGAACAGGTTCTATCAATTCCTACCCATTATGACTTCAGTAAAATCTCCTTGAGGCGGATTTCTCACCTTCCACACAGTACTATCGACACCCCACAGCCCACCTCAAAATGGGTAATAATCAATGAAATACACAAATGTAAAATACAATTGTAGTGGAATTTATACCAATGTTAAAACATCAAGGGCATACAGCCCTCAATTTTATAAGCAAACGGTGCCTTTATAGGCTTTACAAAATTTATCCTTAAGGAGACAGTTTGAGTTTTCACAATAACCCCCAAAGCAGGACATCTCACAAATGCAGAGGAGACTTTTGTAGTTTAAAACTCTATTTCTTGGTTTCAATTTTATATTTAATGGCACTAAAAGACATTAATATTCACAGACCAAAACTGAAAACAAAAGGCAAAATTTAAGTCCACATATTTAAAAAAAAAAACAACTAAAAAAATCTTTGCAAACAAAGAGAATCCCTTGGATGAAGATCTCCCGTGCTTTCAGAAGCTGGTACACTTGACATTTTATTCTGATTTCTCCTTAATAAAAGCATTAAAACTTGAGATAAGTCAAGAGGAACTCCCTCCGTGTCTAGAGAAAGATAAAACCTCAGAATGACATTTTTTTTCATTAAGTAAAACCTGCAAGGCTCACTGCTAAATTGTGTATCGAACTCCACGTTTCTTCTCAGGGCTCTTCTCCTTTAGACAATAACAGAATGGAGCACGATTTCTACGACGGAGAAGTCCCTTTGGCAAGAACAAGGGTATGAGTACTCTATGACTAGTAACCTGGGGGGGGGGAACCTGGACATAAACGATAGCCCCAGGGGCCCCTGAATCCTGAAAGTTCGGAACCTCCTCAGGTTTCTTCACCTATGACTTTAGAGACCCGGGGGTAGGGCGGGTGTCGCCAAACAACGGCATCAAATGTACAAAAAACCAAAGGGAGTTGCCTCCAGGAAAAAATAAAAGACAAAACCTGTCATGGGACAGATGCACAGACCCCAAGAAATGAAGAGGCAGTGGCGGCAGCCCGCGCAGCCACGGCCTGAGCTGCCCGCCAAACCCCGCCGCCGAGCAGCTACCTTCCCTAGATCCCTCCCCCGCCAGGGATGGCGCAAGATGGTGGCCCACCCGGCACCGCGCCACCTTGCCGTCCCCTCCCCCGCGCCCCAGGCTATCCAGGCGACTCACGCCGGAATCCAGACCCTCAACGTGCCGTCCTCACCGCTAGGCCGCTGTGGCTGCCCTCAGAGGAAGGCGGTCACAATCGCAAGCGGGAGCCTCCGCCTGCTTCCGTGAGGCGCAGGCTGGGGTTGGAAACACGTACCGCGAACAGAGCGGGTCAGCCAGGCTGGGACTCGGAGGAGGAGGGGAAAGAGGAGGAGCAGGAAAACACTAAGCGACCGCCAGAGAACCGCAACACCCACGGTGACTCCGGCGTGGAATGAACGCCTCAGACCGCGGCGGAGCTATATAGCTAAGCGCGCTGCCTCATGGGTAGAGGACCGCACCTCCACCACCCCCACCCCGACCACTGCACATCCGGGTTTCTTTGCAACGTCTGACGGAGGGCGTACAGGGACATATGATGGGCCTTATACATTCTCGAAGGCAGTGGCACTTTGGCTGTGGGCTGTGGTCGTTGGTTCGCGGGCTGCGAGCTCTGGCGAAGGCTGGACGCTGAAGCCGATCTCTTCCTCAGCCCTCCGAATCCCTCCTGTCAGTCCGGGTTGCAATTCCAAAACTGGGGCTGCACACATTATCTCAGCCATGAAAACGTGATTTCTGGGTCCTCCCCGTGTATAAGGGATAGAGGCACCAATTTTAAAACATACTATAACTGGCAGGTGAAGACCTAAACTAGATGAATAAAAGTCGAGTTATTTAAATGATTGATTAATTTCACTGTCATATAGATGTCTATAATAGTTATTGTCATATAGATGTCTATAATAGTTATTAGGATGTTAAGGGGAAAATATGTTTACAAGAAAAACATTTGCCAAGATACTGCTTGCACAAACATTTTCTAAGCATTAAATTTTGAATGGAAAAGAAAGTTTCTTTTCCCACTGTTCCTTACAAGTTCTGTGGCCGTAGTGGTCATTCTCTCAAGTTTCCCAGACTTAAAACCATGCAGTAATGGTTCCTTAATACACATGCAAGTTCTATCAGTCACTGAATCCTACCGATACTATTTGAGCTAGTTTCTTTTCTCATCTGAACTTCCTTCTGCTACTGGCCCTGCAAATAGGCTTTACAAGAAGAGACAGCACATAACCAAAACAACAAACATGGAAAATTAAAAGTTAAAATCTTGGAGCATTTATAGATAGCTTCCCGCTTCCGGGCAGGCTGACAAGAAACCCAGAATTTTCTCCTTTGTTGTCAGTGTAGTCTAGAGACTATAAATTTCCAATGCACTCCCTCTTCCTCTCTCTTTAAGACAGTCCAGATCTGTCTGGATCCGCTCCTCTCCCAGGGCCCCTTGAATGATACATTTATGTCAGATTCTCTGGCTGTATGGAGAGTCAAGAGCCTCCGTATCGGAACTAAAATTAGGAGGGGGGAGGGTCGACTATGCCTCAGTGGGATGACTAGAAAACATTTATAAACCAACCCAAAATTCTAAATCAATTTGTTCTTTTTCATGAAAAATATAATGGCCAAGAAGGCCTGAAAACTCTGGTTAGTAAATGTTCTCTCAAGGAAAAAGTACACGAAAAGCCAAATTATAATAAAAAGGATGTCTGGTGCGACTGGTATCCATATGTGGGAACTTGGATGATTTTGAATCCTTTACCTTTAAAACTCTTCCCGAAAGCTTCTAAAAAACAAACAAATAAACATACAAACAAAAAACAAAAACCATTCTTTTGTTTGGTTCTTTTGACTAACTGGCCGTGTGCTTTTTTTTTTTTTTGGACTGTCATTAAATCAGGATTTGCTCTCCTATAGCCCTTCTGGGCAATTTTTAAAATTAAGATAAATTCACATAAAAACGATCATTTTAAAGTGTACAATATAGTGGCTTCTATTCACATCATTGTGTAAAACCATCACCACAATCTAACTCCACAACATTTCCATCATCCCCCAAATGAACTCCCATACTCATTAATAGCCATTCCCAATTTCCTCCTACCCACATCCCCTGGAAACCTTTTTTAAAAAAAAATTATTTATTGATTTTAGAGGGAGGGACTTCAATTTGTTTTTCCACTTATTTATGTATTCACTGGTTGACTCTTGTTTGTGCCTGACCAGGGAATCAAACCCACAACCTTGGCATGTCAGGACGATGCTCTAACCAACTGAGATACCCAGCCAGGGTCCCTTGGAAACCTTTAATCCACTTTGTTTCTCTACAGATTTGCCTCTTTTGGACATTCCGCATAAGTGAAGTCATACAATATGTAGTTTTTTTGCATCTGGCTTCTTTCATTTAGCATGTTTCAGAGGTAGGCTTATTTATGTGGCAGCATGAATCAGTAATTCCTTCCTTTTATGGCTGTATAATATAATATGGCTTTATGTATAGTTATACCATTTTTTTAACCATTCTTCAGTTGATAGATATTTGGGTTGTTTCCACTTTTTGGCTATTATAAATAATGCAGCTATGAATATTGGTGCATAATTTCTTTAAAAAATGGCATTATTGAGATATAGTTCACATGCCATATAATTCACCCATTGTAAGTGTACAATTCAACGGCTTTTAGTATAATCACAGATATGTGTGACCACCATCCCAGTCAACTTGAGAACGTTTTCATTACCCCCAGAAGAAACTATATATATATGTTACCACCATGCCAATTCCTGCCGCAGCATACCCCCCAGCCCTAGGCTACCACTAGTCTACTTTCTTTCTCTACAGATTTCCCTGTTCTGAATACTTCACATAAATGGAATTATATAATATGCTGTCTTTTGTGACTGGCCTCTTTCTTTTTGCATAATGTTTTCAAGGTTCATACATGTATTTTATTCCTTTTTATGGTCAAATGATATTTCATTGCATGGATATACCACAATTGTTCATCCACTTGTAAGTATATAAAATAAATAATAAAGATATGAAAACTTTGCATAAGGCCAACCGACTAATATTAAAGATGAGTTCATGAAAACCTAGGAAGGCTAAAAGAGTTGTCCAATATCACACAAGGGACAAGAGAAAAATGGCAAGGCAAGTACTAAAACCTAGGTCTCCTTATTCCCAGTCTAATTTGTATGCAATGGCCTGGTATTAAAACTTTCCTGTTCTATTTCTCATCCCATCAAAAACAAAGATGTCAAGTAGTACATCTGATAGAGTAACCTAAGTTCCTAGGAATGTATGTTTATTCTGAGTGGGCCTTCTAGAGGAACTGCCCCCACAGAACACCTTAGAGAATGGAAGAAACTGAATACAATAAAGACAGGAGAGGTCATTCTATGGACACTTGGTATGTAGTAATAATTATAATTGTAGCTAGAAAAAGTATATAGCATTATTGTGTGCGAAGCACTGTTCTCAGTACTTTATAAATTATTTTCATACAAGTTTATCAGGAAAGTATTATTTTTATCATCCCCATCTATAGTTGGCACAGAGATAGTAAGTACTTTGCAGTCACACAACACAACTGATAAAGCCAGGATTTGAATCCAGGCATTCTGGTTCTGGCATCCGAACTAGCAATTATACTCTTCTATATCTTTAGGGTTTCAGTAAATATATGTTAAATAAATGAATAAATGTATAGATAGTATGAGAAACTGGGGTCAAAGATTCTTATGGACATATCAAATAACAAAGGACACCAAACAATGCTGACTTCATGTAGAATAAGTACGTACAATAACTAGTAGAATGAATCTCCCATTAAGACAAAGTCACTCCTGTCCTAAATTTTTGTGGAAGTAACACGTTTAGTGACCTACGTCTGTAAGATTCCAGTTAGGGCCTTTTTTATATTTCTCACATTTCTGATTAAACCACTTTAGCAGTAGAGGGCTCTTGACTAAATCTCAAGGATGATTCACCCACATATATAATTTCTATATGTGGAAAAGAGAGTTTTCACACTCCTCTGGTGACTGTACGCAGAGATTGACAGCCCTTCAGAATTGAAAGCCTTAAATTTTTGTAATCAGTACTTTGCATTATGCTATATTTTAGAGGGGAGGGGCACAAAGAAGTATACAAAATAAACCCTTCTTTTATTGCATTAATATGTATTTGGCAAGCTAGGCTCTTCACCCCAGAAGTGATTAGTGAACAATGCAAGAACATATATAATCAAGTGTACTAGCTTTGTGTGGCTCAGACTGTCAAGTGCAGTGAGAGTCCAGAGAAACAGGAAATTAGAGTAAATGGAAGCATATATGGAAGGCCTGGTCGTAAGGTGAGTTTAGACTAAGCAGGGACTTGAAGAATGAATACAACTTGGTAAGGCAAAAAAGAGACATTTTAGATAAGAGTGGAGACATGAAGGAAAGAAAGGAGGCAAAAATTAGAAAAAATGCTTTTCTGAGACAAGAAAGAGAACAGTCTGATTAGAGCAGATGTTGTAAATTAGGGACATTGAGTGTGGGTATCCACTCGTTTATTTTTTCATTTACTTCTTCACTCATGCAGCAAATGCTTATTGAACACAATGTCAGGTGTTGGGAATATTAAGATCAATGGGGCACAATCCTTGCCTACAAGTCGCTTTCATCCAAATAATAGGAACAGGTTCCTAAATATATAAGTACTGTGATAGAAGTATGCTTCAAGTGGGCTCCTGACTCAGCTTGGGTGTGTCAGGGGAGGCTTCATGAAGAAGTTACAGCTGAGTTTCAATTACTGGTGGAAGTCAACCAATCAAAAGTGGGGTGGACAGAGGGAGTGGCAGATAGAAAAGCATGGGGAAAAAACTATAGGGTTAAAAGCACGTAGCAGGTATGGTAAAACCCCATTCAGATCTTCCTGTGAGAGAACCTGCTGCAGAGATCACTGCTGACTGACAGACTCTAGCCATATAACCTTTGAATATATAGCAGTGTTCCCACCAGGCCATGCTCCCCGCTGAGGAACTCACAGACAATGATTAGGCATGGCAGGGTTACTAGTACCAGACCATTATTTCCTGTCGTTGAATTCTTCAAATGGACAATTTTTGCTTGAGTACTCCCAATCAGCCTTGTCCAAGACTTTCTTAGAACTGCAGTGCAGTATGAGGCTCTTCCTACTCAATCTTTCTTTCACAAGTGTCAGACCATGGTTTCAAAGTTCTTCCCACCTATTTCTGCTTCTTCCCCCTTTACCTTCTATAGGTGGTTCTCGCATTAAATATTTTGCACGTCTAATTCCATCTTAATATTTGCATCTCCAAGGAACTCTACAGAAACAAAGCAGCAAAATATATGCGGGAAAACAAGAAACTGAGCAAGGTCACTTGTGGGTAAGGGCCAGTGGAGGGAAATCAAATAGAGAGATAGATGAAGGTGGACTGAGGACATTGAATACCTTTCCCAGGAACTTGGATTTTAAACCTGTGGACATAGGGGCCATTGAATATTTTGATGGAAGAAAGAAGTGCATATTTGTGATTTAGTTTAATCTGTCTGAGCTCAAAATGGAAGAGAGACTTAGGAGTTAAGACTAGATGAAGGGAAACCAATTAGGATGCAGTGGTAGTTTTGAAAGTAATAGTGACAATAGGAAGGGAGAGTAGAAGATAGGCTTAATTAACATTTAGATATAAAATGTGGGGGAATTGGTGATTACTTGCTGTGGTGATTAAGTGTGAAAGATAAGGCTCAGTTCTCTATCCTGGTTTCTGGGTAGAGAATACAGGGGGAATAGTCAGCTTTTAGTTACATTTAGAACATGTTTGGTTTGTTTGCCCTATGGGGTCATCTATGAGACATTGAGATGTGTAGCATATTGTCATACATGGAAGTCTATAGCTAAAGGGATAATTTTGAGTTGAAGATAAAAATTTTGGGATAGGTTAGTATATGTGTGTAAACTCACCTGAAGTAATGTGTCGAGTAAGAAGAGGAGTAAGCTGAAGATGGATATAGAAGTGGCACCATTGTGCATAAAAATATGTGTACAATACTCCTGGAAATATAGCCAATGGGATCTGAATTTAATTGAGTTTTGATACTTAACACCATCCACTCAAAAACACCAGGAGACCCAGTCATTTCATTTCTAGACATCCCAGACCAATAAGTATATACATTTACCATGTGATATGTTTAAGAATATTCATGGTATTTTATTCATAATAGGGAAAACCTAGAGAAAAACTAATTGTCCATCAGCAGTAGAGTGGATAAATAAATAATGGTACATACACAGATATGATTCTTAGAATCTTTTCACATTCTTAAAAATTACTGAGACCCAAAGCAATTTATAGATTCAGTGCAACGCCTGTCAAAATAGCAATGACATTTTTCACAGAACTAGAAGAAATAATCCAAAAATTCGTATAAAATCACAAAAGACCCCAAATAGCAACAGCAATCTTAAAAAAGAAGAACAAAGTGGGAAGTATCATGTTACCTGATATCAAAGTATAGTACAAGGCTATAGTAATAAAAAAGCATTGTGCTGACATAAAAAAGGCACATAGATTAATGGGACTGAATAGAGAGCCCAGAAATAAAATGATGGCTATATAGTCAATTAATCTATGACAAAGAAAGCGAGAGCATACAACACAGTAAAGACAATCTATTCAATAAATGGTGTTGGAAAAATTGGACAGATACATGCAAACAAATGAAACTAGATCACCTTCTTACACAATATACAAGAATAAACTCAAAATGGATTAAAGACTTAAATCTCCTGACCCGCGTGTCTCAGTTGGCAGAGCACTGTCCCACAAAGCAAAAGGTCACTGGTTTGATTCTTGGTCGGGGCAAATGTTTGGGTTGTGACCTGGTCCCTGGTTGGGGAGTATGCGACAGGGAAGTGATTTTTGTTTCTCTCACACATCGATTTTTCTCTCCCTTTCTTTATCCCTCCCTTCCTCTCTCTCTAAAAATAAAGAAATAAGACTTAAATGTAAGACCCAAAACCATAAAACTCCTAGAAGAAAACATAAGCAGTAAACTCTCTGACACTTCTCTTAGCAATATATTTTTTTCTGACATACCTCCTCAGGCAAGGGAAACAAAAGGAAAAAATAAACAATTAGGACTACATTAAACTTAAAAGTGTTTGCACTGCAAGGGAAACCATCATAAAAACAAAAAAGATATACTGAATGGGAGAAGATGTTCACTAATTTTACATCTAATAAGGGGTTAATATCCAAAATTCAGACATATTAAGAGAGCTTTCAGCCAAGATAGAGGTGTACGTAGATGTGCTTTGCTTCATTGCACAACCAAAAGAAGGATAACAACCAATTTAAAAACAAAACAAAAAATCCCCAAAACTGCCAGAAAGTTGAACTGTATGGAAGTCTGACAACCAAGGAGTTAAAGAAGAAACATTTATCCAAACTGGTAGGAGGGGCAGAGGTGGGCAGCCAGGACAGAGAGGACATGGGGCAGGGTTGTGGCTGTTAGACCAGGTGGGCGAGGTGGTGGCTGGTGGACCTGACAGTCCACCATTCACATGTGGATAGACAGGGAGGAACACGTGACAGGTGAGAGAGACCACACAACCCAGGTTTCCAGCATGGGGAAATAAAGCCTCAAAATATCTGGCTGTAAATCCTGTGGGGGTTGTGGCAGCGGGAGAAACTGCCAGTCTCACAGGAGAGTCTGTTGGAAGGGCCCATGGGGTCCTAGGACCACCACCCACCCAGGAATCAACATACACAAGCCCACCCATCCCAGAATCAACATCAGAAGGGTGCAATTTGCAGAAGGGTGGGTAGTTGGGGAAGTGACTAAAAGCAAGGAGAGAGCAGAGCAAGTGACATTGTTCCCTCTCTGACCCATCCCCCACATATAGTACCACAATGCCACGAAGTGGGTTACCCCGCCCTGGCGCATACCTAAGGCTTTGCCCCTTACAACCTAACAGGTGTGCTGAGACAAAGAAATAGGGCCCAAATGAAAGAACAAATCAAAATTCCAGAAAAAGGTGGGGAGATAGACAACCTTTCAGATGCAGAGTTCAAAACACTGGTAGTCGGGACACTCACAGAAATGATTGACTATGGCTACAAAATAAAGGAAGAAGTGAAGGGTGTACAAAGTGAAATAAAGAAAAAAACACAGGGAACCAACAGTGAAGGGAAGGAAACCGGGACTCAAATCAATGATTTGGGACAGAAGGAAGAAATAAACATTCAACCAGAACAGGATGAAGAAACAAGAATTCAAAAAAAAAAATGAGGAGAGGCTGAGGAACCTCTGGGACAGCATTAAACATACTAACAATATGAATCATAACGGTGCCAGAAGGAGAAGAGGAAGAATAAGAAATTGAAAACTTATTTGAAAAAGTAATGAAAGAAAATGTCTCTAATCTGGTTAAGTAACTAGGAATGCAAGTCCAGGATGCTCAGAGGATCCCAAAAACTTTGACTCAAAGAGGGCCACACCAAGACACATCATATTTAAAATGCCAAAGGTTAAAGATAAAGAGAGAATCTTCAAAGCAGCGAGAGAAGAGAGTTACCTACAAAGGAGTTCCCATAAAACTATCACGTGATTTCTCAAAAGAAACCTTACAGGCCAGAAGGGGTTGGCAAGAAGTATTCAAAGTCATGAAAGGCAAGGACCTACATCCACGATTACTCTATCCAGCAAAGCTATCATTTAGAATGGCAGGGTAGATAGAGCACTTCCAGGTAAGGTAAAGTTAAAGGAGTTCATCATCACCAAGCCATTATTATGTGAAATGTTAAAGGGACATAGCTAAGAAAAAGAAGATCAAAATTATGACCAGTAAAATGACAACAAACTCACAACTACCAACAACTGAACATAAAAAACAAAAACAAAAACAAACTAAGCAAATGACTAGAACAGGAACAGAATCACAGAAATGGAAATCACATGGAGGCTTATCAGTGGGGAGAGGAAGGGGGAAGAAAGGGGAAAAAGGTACAGGGAATAAGAAGCATAAATGGTAGGCACAAATAGACAGGGGGAGGTTAAGAATAGTACTGGAAACGGAGAGGCCAAAGAACTTATATGTATGACCCGAAGACATAAACTAAGGGTGGGAATGCTGGTGGGAGGGGGTTTGGTTCAGGGCAGGATGGGGTAAAGGGGAAAAATGGGATAACTGTAATAGCATAATCAATAAAATATACTTAAAATACCGAAAATACAATATTTATAAAGAACTCAGACAATCCAACACCAGAAAACAAACAACCCAATTAAAAAGCGGGCCCGAATAGACACTTCTCCAAAGAGAACATACGGATGGCCAATCCATACGTGAAAAGTTGCCCAACATCATTAGTCATCAGAGAAATGCAAATCAAAACCACAATGAAATACCATCTCACACCTGTCAGAAAAGCTATCATCAATAAATCAACAAACAAGTGTTGGCAAGGATGTGGACAAAAGGGAACCCTTGTGCATTGTTGGTGGGAATGTAGATTGGTGCAACTGCTATGGAAAAAAGTGTGGCGGTTCCTCTGAAAATTAATGGAACTGCCTATGACCCTGCAATGCCACTTTTGGGTATCTATCCAAAGAAAACCAAAATATTCATTCAAAAGAATATATGCACTCCCATGTTTATTGCAGCATTATTTACAATAGCCGAAATGTGGAAACAACCCAAATGTGTATAAATGCATTATAGATGAATAGATAAAAAGTAGTGTTATATATACAATGGAATATTATATATCCATAAAAAGAATGAAATCTTACCATTTGTGTCAGCATGTATGAATCTAGAGGGTGTTATGCTAAGTGAAATAAGCAGACAGAGAAAGGAATATACCATATAGTATCATGTATTTGTGGAATCTAAAGAATAAAATAAACGAATGAACAAAATAGAAACAGACATAGATACAGAGAACAAGCTGATGGTGGTCAGAGGGCAGGGTTGTTTGGGGACGGGGTAAAAAAAGGTGATGGGATTATGAAGTACTAATTGGTAGTTACAGCACAGTCAAGGGGATATAAGGTTAAGTATACAGAATATGGTCAATAATATTGTAGTGTCTATCTATGGTGTCATGTGGGTACTTGAATTATTGGAAGGAATACTTTGTAACCTATATAAATGTTTATCTGCAGTACTGTACACCTGAAACTAATACAAAAATGTTGAATGCAAACTGTAATTGAGAAATAAAATTAAAAATTAAAAAAAATGTTATTGAGGACACCAAAGGGTTTTTACTTATTATTTTAAAAATATTTATATATTAACTTATTTTAGTAATAAATCTATCATATGTTAACATACATAACCTAATTCATATATAGTAATTATCATAATTGTGGCAAGGGTCATTACCAAATATCCTATACACGTTAAAGGGTAATAAGAAAACCCCATGAGTGCTATTATGTCAACAAATTCAATAACATAGATGACAAGGACAAATTTCTTGGAAAATACAACTCACCAAAATAGACACAACAAGCAGAAAACCTGAACATCCCTATATCTATTGAACAAAGTAAATCCATTATAATCTTCTTTAAAAGATATCTCCAGGGCCAGATGGCTTCTCCACTGAGTAACACCAATCGGACAAATATTTTTTGGAAAACAGAAGAGGAGAGGACGCTGTCCAGCTCATTTTATGAGACTATCATAACATTAATACAAAACCCAGAAAATATAAAAAATGAAATTACAAATCAATATTATACATGAATGTAGAGGTACAAATCCTTAACGAAACATTAGTAAATAAAATAATGAGTAAATAAAAAGAATGCTACTTCAAGAGTAAGTTTTATACAAGACTGCAAGGTTAATTTAACATCCAAAAAAATCAATCAATGTAAGTCACCATATTAACAAAATAAAGAAGAAAACCCATACAATCATTCTGAGAGATGCAGAAAAAGCATGTGACAAAATTCAATATCCATTTCTGATTAAAATTTTCAGAAAATTAGAAATAATAAAAAAACTTCCTGAAGTAAATAAAGGTCATCTATAAAACACCTACAGCTAGTATGATAATTAATGGTGAAAAAGATTGATATGATACTTCCTAAGACAGGAACAAGGCAACGTTGCCACTATCACCAGTTCTATTTAATATGGTACTGAAGGTTCAACCGATTGCAAAAAGGAAAGAAACTGTAGGCATTGAGATAAAAGAGATAAAACTATCCTTATTTATAATGATATAATTATTAATGTACGAAATCCCAGAGAACCAAGAAAACAAATATTAGAACGAGTAAATGAA
>PVJD01018787.1:0-13426 GCA_004026545.1 Mormoops blainvillei | reverse complement strand
TCCGTTCTGGCGTCAGCTGGGGCGTCCCGTCCAACCAGCTCTGCCCGAGGCGCTCGTCTGGAAACTTTCCTTGGCTCTCGCCTGCTTTCCATCTCCTCTTCCCTAGGAATGCTGAGGCGTCTGTCAAACTCCCTGGGGCGTCAGAGCACAGAGTGGTTAGTTACCTGCTGCTTGTCATCTGCGGGCACACGGACCCGCTTCAGCACCACGGTCAGCGCCCGGCGAGCTTGGGCGTTCCAGGGGACAGCCGGGGTGGGCGGCAGGGCCTGCGGGAGCTGTTCCGGGGGCGCGCGTATCCTTTGCTTCGTGAAGTAAACAGAAAGCAGAACGAATTAAACCAAGCCTGGCCCACACGGTTCTGTCCCCCTGGAGCAGCTCCCCTCTCATGAGGGCCATTTCTCCACTTTGGCAGCCCCACGTCTTTCTGCAGGCGTTAAGCGGTCGGCGGCGGGTGGTGACTTTGGAGCTCCAACCCCCGACACGCTATAGTGGGGCGTCGGAAAGCCTGTGTGGCTTCTTAACGCACCCCCAGACTCCACTTATTTACAAGATAAAGTCCAATAGCTAAGAGGTTTGGCGAGTTGGACTTCCAGTGCTCCAGACTTTATTGTGGCCATTGGCAGAATTTATTTGCTTTTGAGTAAGAACCTTTTTTCAAAGCCACTTCTGGAAAAAAATTTTTACTGCAATAAATCTACACTATTGATTTAGCAAGTGGTGTTCCTGGGCTGCTCTCCGCAGTCACGTAAGGGCTCAAATCCCTTCCTCCATTTCTCCAAAGTCACAGTCCCGTACAGGCTGGCATGGAGAGCTCTTGGTCCCTTCGCAGCAAAGGCTCAGCCACGACCCCAGTCGGCCCAGAGGGAGTCGGGGGCGCTGACCACTGACAGAACCGCTGACACACGTCTTCTCTTCTCCGTCCCCATCTGCCAGCATAGTGCCTTCATTGTGTGGTGACGGCGTGTTTGCCAGGGACAGCTGTCAAGTGACAGCCCTGAATGAGTCCCAGTTCACAGGGGATGGCACAGAATGCGCATCCCTCCTGGGGCTTGTGCATGGGGGCGCCCGGACCGGCCCCAAAGGGACATGTGTTAAAGGGGGCGTCCGGCAGCCAGGCCTGCAGCCCCGGCAGACAAAGCAGGTCAAGACCTGCCAGAGGCAAGCGGAGTCCCCGTCGCCGGCGCTGGCGAGAGCCCAGCTCTGCTGTCGGCAGGGGAGACTTGCTTCTGTCTTGCTTTCCTCCTCGTTTCCACTCTGCGAAAGGGGGGGTTGCTGTCCCCACTTTCCAAGTCGAGAGAAGCAGGCAGATGGCCCAGGCGCGCCTCCCTCGCTTTCCGAGGCAAACCGTTCTCCCTCGGGCTCGCGCCGGACCCATCTTCTCCCCCCCGAGGAGCGCGCGGCCTGCCGTAAATCACGCGCTCCCAGCCCAAGGAACGTAAGGAAGATGCATGGCTCCCAGGGCTTGGCTGGGGAGGTGACTTTCCTGTCACCTCCTGCTCCAGCTGCTGAGCTGAGGCGACAGGTGAGGAATGAGTGTCCCGGGGGCGGGGGAGGCCCTGGGGCCTGAGTGGGCGCGTGCCGCAGTGATCACACCCCCAGCAAAGGGAAGAGTTTCTCCGCCATGTGTCACAGTGGGGGCAGCACATGCTCGGGACATGGGTATTCAATACATACGGTGTCTCTTTCTTTACATGCTATATTCCCCTGCACAGAGTGGCCTTCCCGGTGGGTGCCCGCAGAGGTGTGGGGGCTGCTGACCCACCCCCTGCAGCCGCACTTAGCACCGGGGGAGTGCTGGGCCGCCCAGCCTGGCTTCAGGTCGCCCTGGGGCCTGGCCTGCCCGACAAACCCCACTGTGCCCCTGGGAAGGTCCCCCTCCCTCCCTGTTGCCACCAGCCCCAATTCTTTTGCGTTAGTAGATCCAGAAAACTCCCTCAGTGGCCCCTCCCCTGACCCCCTGAACAAACCGGCACGTGGGTCCCTGCAGAGTCCGCAGCATCGGCACTCCAGGCTGCCCGTCACCGGCACAGTCACTCAACCAGGTCCTGGGAACAGGAAACCGCCTGAGACCAAGTGCTGACAGGCGGGGAGTGGGCGGGTCCCGGGTCCCCACGACCCTATTTACAGAGACGGGCAGCAGGCCCGGTGTGGCTCCCAAACCCCGCCCAGGGAAGCTCACCAGGAGTCTCGAGATGCCGTGACTGGCCACCAGCTGTAGCAGAGGAGAATGCCAAGAGCACAGGACCGGGCTCCGGGATGCACCGCCGTCCGCCTGCCTCTACCACCAGTCGGCTGTGGCTGCGGACGACCGTCTCCCCTGTCCAGGCCTGAATTTCGTCCTCTAAAAAGAAATGAGATGTTTGGACTGTCAGCAGGTCCCCAAGTCGCAGAATTGCTGGGGAAAGCTTGCTAGAAATACATATATTTGGCTCACCTTCAATTGAGGGTGTTGGTCAGAATTCTTAATGGCAGACAACAGGGCCTCTTCCGCAAATGAGCCCCTTGAAACTGAAGAGGTTTCGTGAAAGGCTGTGAGGCAGCTCCATGGCAGAGCCAGTGGGTTGAATGTGCTTCGGGCCCAGCCAGGGACAGGGCATAGGGGGTAAACCGCAGACCGGCACCATAGCCCGCTCCGCGGGGGCTGCTGCAGCCAACATGCCGTTGCTCGGGGCTGGCGTGAGCACCGGGGACTGGGACCCGTGAAGCGCCACCAGGGCTGCCTCGCAAGGACCAGGGGACCCTGACTCCCTCCCCAACTCTGCTCCGTTGCCCACTGGGACCCCCGAGCCCCCGGCAACGGTCGTGCCTGGTGGGACCCTGCTACGAGCCTGCCTCCAGCCGCAAGGCCGCCTGGACGTGTCATTTGAGGCTCCGAGTCAGGGAGGGAGCCGCTGGCAGGATCCGCCTCACTGCGCAAAACTGAACTGAAAGGGGGTCTCCTTAGTTCAGAGGTCAGCCAGGCTCACGCATCCAGGGCAAGGCGACCAAATTAGCCCGCTGTCCAAAGAGCCAGTACGAGTCCATTCTAGAGACTCATCAGCACCTCGCAGGTGGGTGCCCCGTGCTGAAGACTCTGTGCCGGCTCCTTCGTCTGCAGATGCTGCTCTGCCCCACCTGCCCGGCCCCGTCTGGCGGTTGGTGCCGGGTCACAGGTGCCATCCCTGGCAGGTGTACTCTTTGTCCGTATATTCTAGTCACAGTGGTGACCAGCAGGGCCCAGAAGGGAAGGGCCCGCCCCCACTGGACGGAGCCAGCGCACGGCTGTTTCTCTTCTCTCTTACAGAGGCAGCGGCTTGTTCCACGAGGTCGTGCAGATGAACTTCGAGGTAGCCAGCTTCGGCAGCCTGTCGGGGACGCAGCCCATCGCCTGGCAGGTCGAGTACCCGCGGAAGGGGACTACGGATGTCACCACGTCCGAAATCTTTGTCAGTCAGAAGGACCTGGTTGGCATCGTCCCCTTAGCCACGGTAAGACTCGGGAGCTCAGAGGGAGTTCGGGAGCTGCGTCCAGCGGACTGCGTCCTTGTGTCCGTCCTGTTGCCCCCCCAAGGTGTCCATGCACCTGTTTCATGGGGCGTTGGCGTGAAAAGCTTCCCCCCTTCCCCCGGCCCTGGAAGGTGCTGCGTTTCAGTAGTCCGGGCTTTCTCGACTTTTGGTCACTTCATACCAGCTTCGTGATATTGGCCGTGCCCCATACCAAGCTTCTTGTTATTTATTTACTTTTTCTCCTCTAAGTCTTTTCCAGTTCTTTTTTATAAGGATACTAGGTTACCGTGCGTATTAGTCAGGAGAGGTTTGCTCATGGCCCCTTGCAGCCTTCCTGGGCGACGCGCCCCTTTCCGTGTGTGGAGGCAGGAAAGCCCTGTGACCTCTGGGCATCGACCTTCCCCTGGTCCCCGCCCCGTGCCTGTGCCCTTGCTGTACCCACGTTGGGCTGGGGAGGGCCACCGGGAGGGGGCCTGGTGACAGGACAGAGAGAACAAAGTAGAGTTGACCCTGAACAGCTTGGGGGTCGGGGATGCCACCCCCGGGCTGACAAAAATCCATGTATGACTTTGACCCCCCAAACCTGACCGCTAATAGCCCGCTGCCCACCGAAGCGTTGCCGGCCACGTACGCAGTCGATGAACACCTGTTTTCTATGTCGCATGTGCTGTATACAGCATTCTTACAAGAAAGTACGCTAGAGAAAAGAAAACGTTATAAAGAAAATGTAATTAAGAAAATGTTAAGGAAGAGGAAATACATTTACAGTGTTTATTGAAAAACTATTCACATGTAAGTGGCCTTGCAGTTCCAACCTGTGTCGTTCAAGGGGCAGCTGTGTCGCATCACAGTTGAAACCCCCCCGTCAGAGGCCAGGCCCAGAGCCCCCGTGGCAGCGCCTGCACGCCGGCTGCGGGGGTGCAGGGGACCGGTCCCTTTTAGACAGTAGAGGGACCGCAGAACCCAGCTGGCCTCACACTGGGCTCTGACCGTGGGCAGACACGGTGGGTGAGCCTCCCTGGCAGACCTCAGACTCCATGATAGGCAGGCAAGCCTGGCCCTAGGGGGCCTCCACTCTGGGGACAGCAAACAGGCGACCACTTCCTGAGCTAAGGCCAGGTCGTGACGAGACGCTGGGGTGAAGACGGCCAACGCGGGCACGCGGGGAGGGGCATCGCTTATGTGTAGCTTGGGCCTCCGGGCTTCTCACTGGAGTTTTTCTGTAAATAAAAAACCAAATGCCGTGCCAACTGTGGCAAAGGCAGGGGTATCTAGAGGCCCTTTGCCCCAGGGCTGACGGACTGTGTCCCCGACTGAATTTCCTGGGATGCAGTGAGATTGACCCAGGGTTTTGAAGGTTTGCCACAATTAGGACTTTCCCGCCTCTGCCCGTTTAAGATGGAATCATTCTCCCTGACCTCTGAGACATGGTGGGAACTTGGTCGGGGGAGGGGGTTTCTTAAAGAAAGATTTCAAAATTTCTAGAAGGCGTCCATATCTCTCTGCATAAAATCAAGTTTAAAATACAGTGGCTCACACCGGGCAGTCTGGAGGAGAGACTGCTACTTGTTCTCAAGTCTGTGAAACCACGGTGGCCGTCGCCACCTCTCCGGGGTGTCGTAGAGACTTCTCACGAAGGCTTGAGAGGTCCCTGGAGCCTCCCGCACCGCACAAATTATGCAGCGAGAGAGGGATGGGGGGTTCTGGCCTCTGGTGTGGCTCAGCCAGGGGAGGTGCCATCAGGGATGGGACCGAGCAGGGGTAGACAGAGGCTTCTGCAGTGGCTTGAATCATGTCCCCTCAAAAAGATATGCGAATGTCCTAACTCCCCCTTCTCTCCCACCCCACCCTCCTGTCCCCCAACCCCCACCCCCCTCGCTGAGAATGTGACCTGGTTTGGAAGTAGGGTCTTTGTAAAAGTGATTAATATGAGGTTTTAAATCCTGTCACGGTGGGGAGTGGCTGGGGGGAGAGAGACTGGACAGGGAGGAGATGCAGGGAGGACAGTGGCAGGGACCAGAGTGACGCACCTGCAAGCCAAGGCCTGCACAGGGCTACCGGCCACCCTCAGAACCTAGGGGAGAGGCGAGGGCAGGGCCGGCCCTAGACCTTTCGAGGGAGCGGGGCCAGCCAAAGCCTTGACCCGGGACCTCCAGCCGCAGAGTCACGCGAGAGAACGTACTTCAGCTGCTGTGAGTCACCTGGCTTGTGGCACGCGGCTGCGGCAGTGCCAGACCCCAGCATATCCCTTCCCCTCCCGCTGCTGCATGTCTGCTGGGGCGGGACCCGCTCTGCCTGCAGCCCCTGAACTGGCAGGGACTCTGCTTCCGGGGGTCCTCCCCTCTGGGTGCCACGACCGGCAGCCTTGTTGGGCCCCTGGGCTCCCGGCCAGACTGGGGTCTGGGCTCCGCTCCAGGACCCTGAGGGACATGCCGCGTGCTCCCTCCAGTCCCTCCTGCCAGAGACCCCATCACAATTGTCCTTGGAAAAAGGACACAGTCACGGGAGTCGTCCTTCCTCCTTGCCGTGGCCACTCACGCCGAGGGGGAGGGGAAGGCGTCGGGGTGGGTACCCAAGCACCATGTAGCGATTGCCCACCAGCACCCTGTGGTTGCTTTTCTGCCCCCTTGGCAGCTGCTGGAGTCTGAGAGGGTGGGGGGTGGGCAGCGTTGGATGTGCGTTCACAGGCCCAGGGCACCCCGCGGAGGCCAGGGGCCCACGTGCCAACCTGAGGGTGACGGCTGCCTTGCCGCTGCCGTGGGGTCTGCGGGGAAGGGGGCCGGCAGCGTCCTCTGGCTTCCGGAACAGCGGTGGCGGGCAGTGGCAGGCGTTTCCAGGCGCCGGGGCACCATTCCTCTGACGGGGACTGGAGAATATTGTTTTTAAGGAAACAGCGGAAAAATAATGTGTTATTGTTTTTTCAAAAACCTCCTCCCCTTTCCATCCTCCCCGGACAATGGAAGCGGCTCCAAACGGAGCGTTTTCTGTTGGTAACTCCCTAGGAGCGTTCTGAGCCTGGCTTTGACAGGCTAGAGCGATCGGACGCTGTTTGCTCGGGTGAGAAATCGCCACACAAGCAGAGGACGTGCGTCCTTGTCGCAGCCGAAGACCGACTTGGGAATTAGATTTTAAAATAACCTTTCCCCCCACTAACCAGCACAGACTGATTTGACTCCGCGGTCGTGTTTTCAAGGTGGCCCACCCTGCGTCCACCGGGTGATGCCCGGCCCGCGGCCTGCCGCCGAGTCAAGGGTCAGAAAATGGGAGTGTCATGGGGTCATTAGTCTCTCAGCTGTCATTGTCCGAGCTTGAGTTTCCCATTTGTAAGGGAAGGGGCAGATTCCGGGACGGTCCAGGGCTCCCCCAAGTTTCTCCTGTCCGTTATTTTTCTTACTTAGAAAACAAAAACCGTATTCTCGCTTTCCGGGTTATGTAGCTTCGTGGGCAGTGGGGTGGGGACTAACAACGTGTAGATCGAGAGAAGACCCTCTCTGCTGCTTCGGGACTGTTTCCGAACCTTGGAGATCCCAACACGCCGCCGTGAGCGCAGGGGTGCGCGTGTTCTTTCGAATGAGAGTTTGGGTTTTTTCCTGATGAATTCCCAGAAGTGGAATCACTGGGTCATAAGGCAGTTCCATTTTTAATTTTATGAGGAACCCCCCTACTGCTTTCCACAGTAGCTGCCCCAGTCTACACTCCCACCCCCAGTGCCCAAGGGGTCCCCTTTCTCCACGTCCTCGCCAGCACTTGTTGTTTGTGGATTTACTGATGATGACCGTTCTGACCGGCGTGAGGCAACAGCTCACTGTGGGTTTAATTTGCGTTTCTCTGACAATTAGCGACACTGAGCATTTTTTCATGTCTCTGGGTCCTCTGCACGGTCCTCGTTGGAGAAGCGTCTGTTCACGCCCTCTGCCGATTTTTTAATTGGATTGCTTGGTTTCTTGGTGTTGAGTTTTCTGAGCTCTTTATAAATTTCGGCTGTTCTCATTGGATGCATTATTAGATGATTGTATAAAAAAGATGTGGCACAGCCCTGGCCAGGTGGCTCCATTGGTTGGAGCGTCATTCCATACACCAAAAGGTTTCAGGTTCGATCCCCAGTCAGGGCACATGTGGGAGGCAGCTGACCAATTAATGTTCTTCTCTCACATCGGTGTTTCTCTCTCTAAAATCAATAAACATATCCTTGGATGAGGATTTTTTAATTTAAAGAGAGATGTTCATGGAGCATCAAACCCCAGATTCTCACCCAGAAATCAAGTTTCCTTAACCAAACAAATGTGTGAGTTAATCGCGAGTGGAGGTTTTTGCTTATCTATTGGCCTTTTCATCTAGAATTCTCTTTATCTTTCTCTGTGGCGGGACTTATTATTTATTCCTTCATGTGACCTGCCACCCCTCCACTCCCCAAAAATCATGATCCATAATTAATATTTCCAAGATAATAGGAAAAAGTGAAGGGCAGGTGCCAAGCCGACCGTGGTAGTAGCTTGTGCACGGAATGGCTTCTGAGCTCAGCCACTGAGCAGGTGTTTGCTGAGGCCAGCGCCGTGCAGGTGAGCACTTACCTGCTGCGTGAACCCACCTGCCTCTCATTAATGAAACCGGGTAGCAAGGGGGCCGGGCCGTGTTTAGAAACCAGACTCCTCTGTCTTGGGAGAGCGGGTGCGCGAACCTCCGTGGGCAGCTTCCTCCCGGTGACCCTGGTCTCCCGAGGGCCGGCGCCAGGGACCCACCTGCCCAAGCATTGTCCTTGCGCAGCTTCGAAAGCGAAGATGCCCTTCCATAACTGCCCTGTCCGAAGACCCCCTGTGTGTGTCGAGTGGGCCGAGCACAGCCTGCCCGACCAGACTGGAGGCCCTGCCTGCACGTATTCCTTCCTGAGCTGCCCAAGATGCGTCTACGTGATATTCATTTCTTCGTCACTTTCCTGCCTCCCTCAGCTCAGGCTCGCGCACCATGCGGGGGACTTTGACTCTGCTCCGCCGAGCCAGAGTCTGAAGCCACGGCCGGAGCAGCCTCAGATTCACGGCAGCCCTTTACTTCCTTCTGGTGGGCACTTGGAAAGGCAGGGTTTGCTACAAAACCGGGAGAGGGGCGTATTTAATTCCCCCTCTGGCGCAAAGTCAGGCCTATCCCCCCGCCCCCAACCCGGACCGGTGGCCGGTGACTCAGAGCAAGCTGTATCAATCACACGCTGTAATCAGACCTAAAATCCACTTACAGACGTGTTCCTGGAGTTATCTCAGCTGCGGGCCTGCAGCACATCAGGAGACGCAAATAACGAATTTTCCAGGACGCCACACTGTGTCCTGTAAGGGGAAGAAAAACTCGTTCTTGCATCACGCACAGCCCTGGCCCAGCCAGGGCCCACGTCCCCCGCCTGCACGAAAACTTCTTGAACGTAAAAACGAGAGGGAATTGTTGATGGAATGTCATTGTCAAGAGGCTTAGATGGGTGCAGATTTGAATGAGAATTAATCCTGGTGTTTTGCTTTATAAATTAATACGAGAACGCTGAGATGAAATGAGATTTCTCTTTTTGGCCTCCATCTGGATTTTGTCACGGCGTTTACAAAGGTCAGAATCGGCATGTCCATTTGTTTTATTGAAGAGTGTTTCTTTTGCCTTCCAAGCAGGTACACGGGAGAGTTCTAGGTTTTGCTTTGAGGGGCCACCTGCTAGCAGGGCCCCGTGAACCCACGAAACAGGTCTCCATTGACTAAAAGTGCCCTGCAGCGAAGTTCTGATGCTCGGGGTTGCAGTGAAAATTGGAAGAGCTGTCGGCCACCTGTGATTCTGGTTCTGAGTCCAGAGGGGACTTCTGAGCGGCGTGGCTGGCCACGGGGTCATTCACACGGTGTGAACCGCACCAGGCCACAACCCGGCACAGACCCTGTCCCGGTGGGAGTTTCCCTTTGCCCAGGCACTGTGAGGACATCCGTAGCTGAGGACACACATCCTGAGTGAGGGATGTTGTCCCTTCAAGGAGCGGCAGAAGCAGGGTCCGGCCGCCTCTGGACCCCACAGACCAACTGCCCTCACTGTGCCCCCACCTCTGCATCCTTCTCCCCCAGGTTGGGGCAGTACAGTCCTGTCACTTCTGCTATCGCTCCAATTCCTCTCGTGCACCTTTCCTTAATTTTTTTTCAATTAGAGCTGACACACAACGTTATAGTAGGTTTGGGGGCACAACATAGTGATTAAATACATACGTTCCTTCCGAAGCGATCACCCCAGTACGTCTAGTATCACCTGTGATTTTAAAAAAGTATTGGCGTATAACAGAGTCACAGAAAACCCTGTGCGTGTTCCACGTGTACCATTCCATGAGTTTGGGCACACGTGTGCACCCATGAAACCATCCCCCCAGTCACGGTAATAAACGTGCCCTTTGCCCCCCCCACCAAGTTTGCTTGTGGTTCTGCCTGTGGTTCTCGTTCCGACACTTAACCTGAGACCCGTCTTTGTAATACGTGCACTGCCATGCTGCACACCTCCGGACGCAGGCGCGGTGCCCCGCGCACACCGACCCCCCGCCCGAGCGTCATTCCTCTGGGCCCAACCACGTTGTCGCCGATGGCAGGACTTCCTTCTTTTCTCGTATGGACACTGAGCGGTCGTTTAGTGTCCGTACGAGCCACATTTTCTGTGCCCATTCGCCCATCGCCAGACAGCTGGGCTGCTCCCGTGTCTTGGCTGCTGTGAATGGTGCTGCTGTGACCGTGGGGGTGCAGACAGTTCTTGGAGACCCTGACTTCCATTCTCTAGGATAAAGACCCGGAACTGGCATTGCAGGTCATCCGGTTGTTCCGTCTTCAATCTTCCGAGGTCCTCTTGGGCCCCTTGCGTTGACCCGCCTTCCCACTCTCTGCAGCCACAGCAACGAATGTTTCCGAGTGACCCCGCACGCTCAGCCTCGTACGTAGAGCGTCTCCGGACGTCCTTCCAAAGGCTCCGCAGGCGGGAACTGCTGCTCCCGCCTCACAGATGGGAACGCCGGGGCTCGGAGGGCTGAGGGCGCCCCCCGCCCAGTGTCACGCCGCCCGTGTGGCACGGCCATGGGGTGTGCTCCCCGGTCTGAATGGCCACACTCCTCTCTGCGACCATGCCAGTTGGTCCAGCAACCTTTCTAAGCCCTTCTCGCTGTCGCATTTCTAAGGCGCCTCCCTTGTGCCCTCTCTGCCACCATCCACTTCTGGGAGACACGGCAAACAAAACGTGGCCCCTCCGGGTGCCGGCATCCCGGTCGGGCCCCACAGTGGGCAGGGTGGGAATTCCCAGAAGGGACCTTTGCCAAGTTCACTGTGAATATCTGCCTTTCGTGGCCTGATTTCCCTGCAGGCTCCTGTGTCCAGGGAGGGGCTCGGGGACTTTCAGAGTCAGCAAACAAAAAACCCACCTGTAATGTGGGTGTTGATTTTAATTGAGATTATTCGCAAAATAAGTTTTCTGTAGAAGGACACCACGGGAAATGGAGGAGTGCCTTCATTGTCTGCAAAACCTCCAGAACCTTCCACTGCCACAGGGGAGGCCTGACTTTGGGCGTTTTGTCCCCATCTCGATATAGCGGTCAGGGTAGACCACTAAACTGAACATCCTTCTTAGATCTATGGGTGGCCGAAGGTTAAACGGTGACTCAATTCCCTCCTCTGACAGAGGCTGAGCACCCCACAGTTTATAAAATGTGTTTATCACGTTTGGTCTCACTTCACGTTTGTTGGTGTCGGTCCTGGAAGATCTTTCTCCGAGTCAAACACCATCACTCCCCCCTGAGAATGTGGTATGTAGTCCCAGGAACCGAGGACTTAAAACCAGCAAGAATTTCCTGAAAGTAGAGCTGCCCCGGTTTGGCGAACCTGTGAGGTCAGACTTTGCTGAGTCACTTGGAGGTTCATTTGCAGGATAACAGTAAACACCCCCGCCCCTCCCCGCCTGGCGCCCTGCCACACCCTTTGCACTCATTATCTCACGAGCCCCCAGCAGCTGCCCGGCAGCCCTGTCTGAGCCCACGGCGTCTTCACTTTAGAGCGGGCGTGCCCCATGGTGACACAGTTCAGAAATGGTGCAAATGGACCACATCTAAGTCTGGAATCTAACATCTTCGCTTCTGCAGCTCATGTTGGAAAATACTGGCAGTGAAAGGGTGCAGAGGAGGGGGTGGGTGGAGATGAAGAGGCTGATGGGGGCAATAATGGCAGCAATGGGGGTTGATGAGGGCCACACCCAGCGTCCCCTCCAACGGCAAGAGTAGCACCATCACTGCTCTCCCCGCATCCCTGAGAGATTTGTCCTGAGGTGCGTCAAATCCCACAAGAAGGTATTTCCAAGTCCCGGCCCCTGCCGACCGTGATGTGGCCTTACTCAGAAATGGGGTCTTTGCAGATGTGATTGAGGCAAAGGTCATCCCAGATTAGGGCTGGGCCCCGATCCGTGAGAGCGTCCGTGTAAGAGATGGAAAAGGAGACGCAGACACACAGGAGACGCCACGTGAAGACGAAGGCAGAGCTTGAGCGACGTGGCCGCAAGCCAAGGGACGCCAGGGGTGCGGCCACCACGCGAAGCCAGAAGAGGCAGGACAGCCCCTCCCTGGAGCCTTCGGGGAGTCCGGCCCTGCCTGCGCCTTGACGCCGGACTTCCGGCCTGGAGCTGGGGGAGGGCGCGTTGCTGTGGGTTGAGGTCCCCCCGTGAGCGGTGATTTCTGACGGCAGCCACAGGAGACAAGACCGGGCCGCCACTGTCACTTCCTCCTTTTGAAAGAGGAGGACATTGAGGCACAGAACGGTTACGTGGTTTGCCACGGCCACACAGCTAACAGGCAGCAGGCCGTGGAGAATCGGGTGGTTTGCCGCCAGTCCCCCACCGGGGACAGCCGGGCAGAGACCCAGCAGGGCTTCTTCGGGGAGCGCCCCGCACGCAGGGGCAGCGGACGGTCACATCTACCGAGAACTGCCCCTGTCCTGGTCGCTGCTGTCATCACTGCCAGACCCTCAGGGAACTCTTCCTCCTTGAACGTGCCAGAGAAACCATGGGGGCGACAAACTCGTTCTCTGTCCCTTAGCCACTTAAAAGAAAGAGGCGAGGTTCTCCCTTCTTCCCAGACTTGTGTGCGTCTGATACGTCAGGGACCCCACACAGGAAAGAGGACTTCACATTGCGCCCCCACGTCTCTAAATTGTATCTGCGAAGCTGACCGGGGCAGAGGAACCCGAGACATGTTTCCACTCGTTTGCGGAGGGTTTGAATTCAGCCCAGAGGTCAGCCTGGGGGAGGTGGGGGCCCCGTGGCCGCGGCTGCCTGGGGCAGTCCTCGAGGTGCTCTTCCCGTTTTGGTGGGGTCTCTGGACGGCTCAGCAGACATTCGTCAACCTGAAGGAGGAGGTGGTGGCACCCTGGCCGAGGAGCTCGGCGCCCCGGCGGCGGACAGCAGCCATCCAGCCGGCGGCCGCGGGGTGTACGACCACCGGCACCCCGAGCCAGCATCGGGTGCCCTAACGTCTCATTATTCAGACGCTGTATTTGCTGGTATAGACAAGAGGAAGATTTTTTTAAGTCCCAACTTTACAAGGAAATTTGACATGGTAAAATGTGAAATCCTTCTAATTATATGTATGTTGATAATTAATTGAAATGGTGGGTGGCATAAATGATTGTGAGGTTTGCTACGTGGAGCTGCTCCCAGGGACCCTTGTCATTTGCCTCAGATTTTTCTTTCTTTTTTTTTATTGGTGATGAGCCAGCATGCCTCCTTGCCACCCTATTATTTGCTTGTTTTCAAATTCTGTTAACATCAAGACGAAATTCGATGTCAGAGCGACGCCTCGGTGAATTGGCGCCAGGGCTTACCACAGTAATTTATTTAAATCTGACATGTTAGGAGAATTAAAATACTCCGTATCGCTAGTCCCCGGGGAATGCAAATTAAAGCCCGCGACGCGC
>PVJD01018786.1:0-13412 GCA_004026545.1 Mormoops blainvillei | reverse complement strand
CTTTGCCTGAAACTGGTCACTCCTGATATGACCATGTCATTGTCCAACCTGTCAACTAGTTTGAAATCTGGTTGCTTGGCTTCCTTTATGCTCTATTTGGACACAGGAATGTTTGCCCTCCCTGGGAGCTCTGTGGCCCAGAGTCTGCCTCACAGAGTCCTGTCTTTTCCCCTGAGTGCAATGATGGAGGGGTCCCCAGGTGTCACTACCCTGGGTCCCACAAACCTCCACTCACCTCCTGGTTTGGGATTCTTCCTGCCAACTAAGTTTCTTCTCTCACTTCCCTGCAAAGGGTTTCTTTCTATTCTTCAGGAGAATCTAGAGTAATTTGCTCAAGGAACCAGGGCTTTCACAAAGTTATTTTTAAACAATCTCTGCTTCTAACCTTGAAAATTCTTAAGGCAAAAGAACACAAGGGCTTGGCTACATTTTTGACATAGGAAAGGGAAAAATACCAGAGGATCAGAATCAGCACAGGTCACATTCTTTCCAAATCCTTTTCATCAGTAAAAACAAAACACCAGTTAATGTTTCAGTACTTTATCCTTCTATGTTAGTCAGGAAAGGAAGCTTAGAAAACAAAAATATTTCACTTATTTTGGGAAAAGAAAAAGGAGCATGTGTAGTTTCAGTTACAGTTATGTAACTTTTGTTTTTCCTTTTTTTGGGAAAATAGAAGAAAGGAAAAGATAAAGGGAAGGGGAAGAGTAGGCTATTCTTGTTATCATTTTAGGAATTCCTATTCTTGCATACCTATGTCTGTAACCTCACATTATAGAGTAAAAACATGCAGAGATTTCTGGTGCCAGGATCCCAAGTTATGATTTTCTTATACAACAGTGATAAAATTACCCTCCTCCTCAATTTCTTCTTTGGTCCCTAATGATAATGTTATTACTACCCCATGCACATATTTTTTTCTATTTGTGCAAGTAAAAATATGGTCCTGGAAATCTGGAATTTTAATCCCAGGATTGTGCCAAGAGCACTAGCATTAAAAGACAACTGTTTTTCTGGAAGCAGTGCGGTGTTGGGAAAATATGTTAACCTCAGTTTCCTATTTTTTCAATTCCTCATGTAAAAATGGATCAGCAATATGTAACCTTATAAGAAATGGCACAAAAGCATAGTTGTACTATGTGCATCATTTGAGGAAAGGGGACGAGTCCAAAGTTTATTCTTTTCTGTTTGGAGAACATGAAGATGAAATAAAAATGTGGTCTGGGTTAGCGAGAGCATTTCTTAGGCTCCTGGCTGACCAGGCCTCCTGTCCTTCCCCTTGTTGTGCCATCTAATCCCTTTGATTGAGCAACATCTTGTTGCTCACCAAATTCTCTCTCACATTCTAATTCAGACTTTTTGGGGTCATCATTAAAGATTTCTTGCAAGTTTTTCATGGTGAAACACTGTGTCTCTTTTTCTTTTTTAAACATTTTATTTAATTTATTTTTAGACAGAAGGGAAAGGAGGGAGAAAGAGAGGGAGAAAAACATCAACGTGTGGTTGCCTGTCACACGCCCCCTACTGGGGACCTGACCCACAACCCAGTCATATGCCCTGATGGAAGAATCAAACCAGCAACCTTTTGGTTTGCAGACCAACACTCAATCCACTGAACTATACCAGCCACGGCGAAACACTGTGTCTTTTGATTCTAATCTATAAGAAGGCCAAGGAGGGTGGCTCCGCACACTGCTGGCCTCAGGGCTGGGGAGAGGTGGCATCCATGTCTCTGCTTGCTCACCCACCCTCCTCACTCTGTCGGCGCTCATGTCATGATTAGATTATTCCATTAATGAAACAAAACATTATATGTCTCAAGAGATATAATTTAAGTGGTGAACCCATTCAGATATTATAAAACAACTGAAACTGCTTTACCTCTATTTATCCAAAAATCCTCCCCTCTTTTTAAGAGTCCCTGTGTCCAACTACCTTCAGCCATCGAGACTCACAGATCGGCTTTCGAGCCCAAATAATGGCTATCCTCCAAGCTTCTGCAATTGAATAAAGTAGACGGCAGGCACACCCTCTGTGTTTCATCCTCTCCTCTGTCCTGGGAAACCCATTTCATAACTAAAAACTGTTTTGCTTCATCAAGGGACAGTATAAAGACTCAGAGCTGGGTAAAATAATAGGTTTTAGAATATGTCTTTTATGTTTTCTTCTAGCTTCTTTAAAGTTTTTAAAGTTAAATTTTGGCCCAGGCCAAAATCCATGTTTTTGTGGAAATCATACATTCTGTACGGTTCTGTTTGTATGGAGTTTACAAATGGACATAACTGATCTATGGCTGTACACGTCGGAATATATTCATTACCCTGGGCGTGGTGATGAGTAGGGACTGAGAGTGGGCGTGTGAGAACCTGTCTGAAGTTCTGAAACTGGTTTCTAAGGTTTAAGCATAATGCAAATTCATCATGCCGTGCCCTCAATATTTGTGCACTTTCATGTATATGTTATATCTTAATAAAATGTAAGTCCATAATAAATATTTTCATAAACAAGTAGTTGTTTATATAATAAAGAGACCACACACACATTTTCAATAATACAATGAACTACCGAGAAAAGAGTATAAGAAATTTGTATACTCTATATGAAAAAAACTTTAAAATATCACTGAAACACACAGAGGAAGACCTGAAAAAATTAAAATTAAAAATAAAACACAAAACATACTCTGTTCTTGGATAAGGAGGTCAACCTTAAAACATTGACAATTCTCCCTATGTTAATGTACACATTTGAGAAGATTCCAGTAAAACATCCAGCTTTTATTATATTTTTAATTTTTATATATTTTTAACTATCTTTCCTTTTTATTGAATTGATTGGGGTGACATTGGTTAACAAATTATCCAGGTTTCAGGGGCACAAATCCACAGCACATCATCTGTGCACTGCAGTGTGTGTTCACCACTCCAGGTCAAGCTTCCATCCATTACTGTTTATACAACTTTTGTTTTAAATAGAGAAACTGATTCTAAAGTTCACGTAGAAAAATAAATAAGGACATAGCTGAGAAAACTCAGAAAAATATATGCAGTAAGTGGGAACTAGTCCTTTGAGTTATTTAAACATATGAAGTCTTAATAGTTGCAAGTGTGGTCCTAGCACATGAACACACAGAGAGATCCAGAAATGCTCACCAAAAACATGAGGGAATACGGTTTATGCTGTAAGGGGTGATAAAAGTTCCCTTTCACATTAACGTGCCAGAGATGAACTACTTAATAAAAGATGCTGGGACAGTTGGATAGATTTATATCTGTACTTCACCTCTGTGTGTGATTGTATTATTTTTCTTAATTATTTACTGTTGTTCCTGTAAGAGAACTATATACTTCTTTACATTGCTAGGAGGCTTGTGTGTTTCCATGTGGGAAGAGTCACTACCCCAAGGCTACAGCAGAAGCCAGGCTTCATCACGTGACTTGCTTTAGCCAATAGAATTGTAAATGGATGTGACATACACCTCCTCTGAGCTGAAGCTTTAAGAGCCATTGCCTGATTCAGCTATTCTCTTTCCCCGGTTCCATGAGAATAGCTTATCTTCAAAATGTTTTGAGGTAGGGTCTGTTATTATCCCCATTTCTTTGTGATAAAGCTGAAGCAGAAAGGCTAACTGCCCTAGTCACTCAGCCGGCGAAGCAGGGGTGGGGTCGGCATTGGAATCTAGACAGTCTGGCTCCAGTGTCTAGACTTCAACCACTGCATAATGCCATTTGTCTCCAACACATTCTTTCACTTTAATCATTTTAGTTTCTTGAGAAGTCCATTCTGTTGTCTTAGCTTAGGGACAAAGACAAATATTTTCTGTTTTCTCTCAAGAAATATGTACACCTTCCTAGTTTCTAATCAGCACTTTTCTCCCCAGCTTCCTAGACTATTGAATGATTTTTTTCCCTAAGGTCTCTCAGAACATAAGTTATTTTCAGTTGTTGTCTATTTGACATTCACAGCTGAAACACAAGCAGATGTGACACAAATTTGTACTCTTTACATTATTTAAAACAATGTAATTCTTATGTAAACAAATAATTAATGTTTGATGAATATATGACGGAGCAAATAATAGGTTGGGCAGAAATATATATTTATTCAATAAGCCATTTTGATGCCTGCTTTACAAAGATGAACAACTCGATTTCTTCTAAATAGAAGGTACAGGACAGCGAATCCACCAAAATATGTGGCCCAAATATGGTCCTCAAACATTTCCTTGCTCTGCATCTACGGTGGGAAAAGAAACATAGGAAGTGTGTGGGGTTTTCTCAGGGATACTCCCTTAGTGGAGTCTCGGCGGTGAGTGTGGGCTAAAGGAGGGGTCAGCAAACTTCTGACCAGATGCTAAATATTTTGGGCTTTGCAGGCCACATGGTTTACATCCTAACTACTCAGCTCATGAGAGCAGCCATAGAAAATAGTGAAATAATGGGTGCGGCTCTGTTCCAACAGAACTTCACTAATAAAAATAGGTGTTGGGTTAGATTAGGCAAGAGAATCATAATAGTTGGCCCTTGGGATGAAGGAAACCAATTAGCTGTGATGTGAAATGTTGCCTGGTAGTGATAGCTATCCTACAAACAAATAAAACTTGCTGACTTTTCTGATGACAGAATGAGTATCTTAAATTGGAGAGTCCACCTACAGAGTAGGTGCTCTTCTTTGTGTGAGAATATGCCACATGAATTGTCTCAGATCTAGGAAGAATTTTAAAGGTCTGAGGTTTGTAAAGAATTTTAAATTTAGAAGAATGTTTAGGGAGCAAAGTTAATGGGGTATGATGCTGGTCATGGCATGTGACCTCTTCTTACCTGGGCTGCAAGGGGCAATGTACTCAGCAATATGAGACTCACCTGAAAGAAATATTAGGTGAAGGGAGAAACAAAAATCATCTATGAACCAGAGGCCAAATGAGGTCTATTCACTTCACTTTTGGTGAAAATTGCATCATATCAGGGTTGTTAAAACTCCATTTAAATAGACTAGAGTTGAGCAAGATAGTTAACATATCTATATTTTTCCCTCTCTGGAAAGAGAGGAACTGAAGCCTGTTCAGAGAGCAGCTATTCAAATTTCAAATTCTTAGGGAGACGACCACAGTAGCATTAGCTTGCAGCTCTCTCTCTCTCATGAACTCTGCTGCTACTCACTTTTCCAGCCTGTTTCCTGAATCCCTTTTCTAAGATTATTGTTTTAGCCTAAAACACTTCCTACTTCTACTTACTTTAGAAGATGTGCTCACCTGTTAGGATCTAAATTAGATCTTTCTTCCTGTTTTTCTTTCTTTTTCTTTTTTGTTTGTCCATCTTGACCACTAGCCTTCTGTGCTGCTTTCACTTCCCCAGTGAAGAAGTTTTCACTTCTTATGCATTAGCTTGCCAACACTCGATTATCATTAACTGTCTTTCCACGTGTTCTCTATGTTTCTAAACTATTCGAGATATTATCCTTTTAAAAAAAATTCTGAAGTTTCTGACTCAATAATTTTAATTGATAAATTGGTTTGTAGGTAGTTTCTACTGTATAGATCTTGGAGGAAAGAAACAAATAGATCTACTGACTGAATGGTCTAAAACCAGGATTTATTGTCATAATAGAATCTGTTTCTTGGTTCTGGGTCGAGACTATTTCTCTCAGTTTTCTCTCACTTAACCTGTCTCATAGGAATCGTAGTCTTTAACAATTGCTGGCTTTTGGTCTCTTATTCGGATGTCTTGAAGAACCATGAAGGCAAAGCTTAGTGTCTGATCTGTCACTTAAAAGGAAAAGTGGAATAATAAAGAGGATAGAAATCCTCCTCTCTCATCCACAAGTAAAACATATTCTTTATTGTTCTATGACTATTTTCACCTCTGTCTTTTAGGTAAGCACACTTTTGTAGATGTCAAGATGGGTTTAAAAGACAATCTTGAAACTCTTTAGTGAACAAAATCTTTCAATATTCCCCTAAAGGACTGAGACAATTCATATGCTCTTGTAGTTCTCTGTAAGAAATTAACTCTCTGAGTCTATATGAATGTTTTGATCATTGGTATGATCTCGGTTTGAAATACAGAGCATCTTTTTATATGAGATCTGCTAGCTTAAAATACACCTACCTTTTTTACTGTTGGTTTCAAGTGAATAAAACCAGATACTGTCTTTACATCCACAATCACCATATTGGAGACAGAGTGGCTCCCTTTGTAACAGTCAAACAAAAAAGGTGTTAGAGTTTATCATGTGAAAGAAAGCCAGGTATCCTCCTTCAAGATCTACCATAAACCTTTCCATCTTTGTGAAGTTTTCCCTGAGATTATTACCCACGGAGATCTGTGTTTCCCGGGCATGTGCGATATTGACATTTGGAACCCTTCCTGGGCCTCAGATCTATAGCTTACTAAGGTCATAGGTGTTTAAGCCTCAGACCCAAGCTATCAAAACAGAATCTTTGAGCATGTAGCTTGCTAATCTGCTTTTGAATACATTTACACTCTTATTTGTTGTTTGCTATGTCTTACTTTTATATTTTCAGTTAGCTTGAATGTAGCATGTCTTCCAAAAGTGATTCCAAAATGTGAGGTTAGATTGATTTGTATGCTTTATACTTTGATTAAATTGGTGTTTAATAATTGGTTTGGTTGTCTGAAATATAATTTGTTTATAATATTAATGTCATTAGTATTAGCTATAAAGCAATATCATTTGGGTTATGTTTTCTTAGGACCCTTGTAAAGTTTTTTGGTGATTTATGATAGGACAACCTCTATATGTTATACATAATTTATACTTTGTATTTAATATTAGTATTTATTATTTATTCATTTGATTAAAAATAAGATATAATATAATCACCCAGAAGAGGTAAGAAAGATTTATTTCAACTTAAAGTAAAAATATTTGAGGAAAATAATTTATTCTTTAGCAATAAGGTCAATAAAAATTAGTGTAAAAGATAAGTAGGAATTGATTAGAACATTTGAAAAATTTTTTTATTGACAGATTTAAGACTAGACATTGCTTTTAAATGCTTTTATAAATTATTGAAACTTTAAGACAAATATTTTACTAGAGAAAAGGATCATTTCATAATGATAAAAACTTCATTAGTATGTATATTAATTTTAAATTACATTTATCTAATAGTTTCCAAATATTATTAATTCCAGGTGATTCCAAGTAGCTTTTAGACCTCAGGACTAGATGATTCAGTCAGAAGGCTTTACCTGACATTCAGTGAGATCTGGAAACTGGTGTGGGCATTGGGTCCATCATAAGTTTGAGGCAGAGTTTGTACCTCCAAAGCAAATGGGGTGCCATTCTTCTCAGGAAGAATATTATATTTCATGGATGTCTGTGGAACACCAAGGACACCATTAGCTTCTCTTTTTTCTTGGGATACTCCCTTTTCAACAGAAGAGATTAAAATTGACTTTTTTCAGTGTAACTCCAGAGTCTCAACTGAATATACACACATCTTTCTCCTGTCACTGTTATGACGTATTCCCCAGGTAGCTCTGGCAAAGAAGACCTGCTATAGTAAGAGGAGGTTGTTGCTGTCTACTTAGAATTTTGTGGAAAACATCTGTGAATCACAGATGGTCATCTGAGCAGCTTTCTGAGTCCTAGTGAAAGTGGCAGCTCCACATCTAGACAGGGCCGGGAGAGCCACCACTGTGTCCTGCAAGAAATGAGTGGAGAACTGACACCAAATGAGTAAGTTTCATTGACTGGGGTTTTCCTCAAAAGCCTGTGTTAGCTACCACAAGGGGACCCTGGTTTTCCCCCCTCTAATGGTGATTGGTTTTCTTTTCTTTCTGCCTTTAAGGCATAATCAAAGTTACACTACAGTTTCTCCAAATGAAATAAAAGATTATTGATTCCAATTAACCTCACAATTTAATTTCACTTGTGTTTGTATTGTCCTAGGGACTATTTCTGTACCCAGTTGAACCCTGCTCTTTCTCACCAATAAGTCCTCTTTTCTATATCTTTCAAAGTATAGGTTTAAAATTAAAAAGTTATGACAAAAAAGTGACTGTCTTTTACTAGATGGTTGTTTAGATGGAAGAACAAGAAAAATTGGCTGTGAATAAAAAGTGTAATAAAAGACAAGTTGCACTTTCCTAAGTTTCTGTTGCCCTTTATGTAGTTTTTATTGGCTCCATGTAATATCCCTAAAAACAAGTTTCATTATCTACATCCTAAATATCGAAAGAGGGTGTGTAAGTGGAACAACTTAGATTCTCTGGATGTTTAACACATTTTTATACTCAACAAAATATTTTCAAAATTGTGGTAGGAAAAAATAATTTAAGAACGTCAGCTTAAAAACAATCAATTTAAAGGGGGAGTAAAAAGGGAGGTCTCAGGGCAGTTAGAAAAGAGTGGAAACTCTGAATTCCTTAGAGTGGTTAAATAGAACTTGTCAATCATTCCATGAAGATTAAAATGAGATCTATGTGATCAATTTCCTTTTAATCACACAATGTTCTGGTTCACCTTAGTGAATTTCTTGCAGGATTCTAAAGATGTAGTCTACAGTCTAGAACCCTTATTCAAAACAAGAGTTGTTTTTGTCTTCTCTCAACTGGGCGTAGTGTGCTACTGGCATCTGGTAGAGAGAGAAGAAGAGGCTGTTAAACATCTTCCAATGGACAGAACAGCCCCTCACAACAGTAATTATCTGGAGCAAAATGTCAATAGCACTGATATTCAGAAACCCTGGTCTTTACTGTGGCCATTGACCAATGTGTGTTAATGATATAATACAACTTTAGAGAGGAATGATGTTATGGTTATATAGCCGAAGTGATAGGATGACACAGGGCTTAGTGAAAATTGTTTTTGGGGAATGTCTCAGGTCTTTTTCCTTTATTTTCCTATTGTTCTCAAATATCTCTAAATAATTCTTCCAAAATTTAATGATTTATTTAATATCTTCTCCTTTCTTTGTGTTTTGTTTTCAAACTTCCCAACTGCCAAGTGAACCTGGAGGAGAAGGCTATTTGGGAGCCACAAACCTGGGTGGAGGAGAAGCCCCCATAAGAATTCTGCTGCTTTGTGATCTACTTCACAACATGCAATTTAGAAGTCAGGTCCTCTGAACTTGAGACAGGCTGGGCAGTGAGACAAGCAAGAAGCACATAGAATGTCATCTCCATGTCAGCAGGGGGCACATGGGGCTGGTAAAATAACCGTCTGTTGCCCTGGGTTTTTGAGATCACTTCCAGTGAGCTGAGTTGTCTTGAGGGTGAGAAAAAGAGAGAATTATAACTACTGGTAGATAATACGTGAATACACATTAATATCATATGGAAAACAATATAGAGATGAAGAAGGTCCTCTCTGTCATAAGTCCTCAAAACCCACTAGCTTACTTTCCATGCTGAACTTGGCTTAAGTCCTGCTGGCCAAAGGTGGAGAATGTTGTTGGAGGAATAAGCATAGTGTACACTTATCAATCTCTCCAATGTTTTTTTTTAAATTAGACTGGTGGAAAAAAAAGTGACGAAGAACATTCTTTAATTGATTGTGGTATTTCCTGGGAATTGGAGTATAAATTGGATATAAAGCTTACCTATCACAATCGCACTTCTCCAAAGAGAGCAGATAGATGGCCAACAGACCTATGGAAAGATGCTCAACATCACTACTCATCAGAGAAATGCAAATTAAAACCACAGTGAGATATGACCTTACACCAGTCAGAATGGTCATCATCAATAAATCAACAAACAAATGTTGGCAAGGAAGTAGAGAAAAGGGAAACCTCATGCATTGTTGGACGGAATGAAGATTGGTGCAGCCACTATGGACAATGGTCTGGAAGGTTCTCAAAAAATTAAAAATGGAACTGCCTTATGACCCAGCGATTCCACTACTGGGAATATAGCTGAAGAAACCCAAAACAATAATTCAAAAGAATATATGCACCCCTCTGTTCATTATAGTGTTATTTATAATAGCCAAAATATGGAAGCAGCCCAAGTGCCCATCCATAGACAAGTGGATAAAAAAACTATGGTACATAGATACAATGGGATATTCCTTGGCCATAAGAAGAAATAAAACTTTACCATTTGCAATAGCATGGATGGATATAGAGGGTATTATGCTAAGTGAAATAAATCAGTCAGAGAAAGATAAGTTGTATGATTTCCCTTATATGTGGAATCCATAGAATAAAATAAATAAGCAAAAATTGAAACACTCATAGATACAGAGAACAGACTGATCGTTGCTAGAGGGGAAGGGTGCTGGGAGGCTTGTGAGAAAAGTGAAGATATTAATAACTACAAATTTTTAGTTATAAAATAGTTCCAGGGAAGTAAAGTATAGCATAAGGAATACAGTCAATATTGTAATGGCTATGTATAGTGCCAGAAGGGTACCTGAAATATCGAGGGACCACTTTTTAAAGAGTATGATTGTCTAGTTACTATGCTGTCTAGCTAAAACTAATATAGATATATATAAATAATCATATAAGATAACTTAAAATATAAGCTGTAATTGAAAAAAAACCTACCTATTGATCTCAGAGGACTTTTGTAAGAATCTATCTGGTAAAATGAGATAAAAACACTTTGAAATTATTATTACACTTTCTTCAGTATGGTTTTTTGTTGTACCATTTGTCCGCCAAGTATGTAGGCACTAATGTAAAAAATATATTTATATATATTTCAAAGGGCTTTTCTCTCCCTTGTTACCTCGCTGTTTTAGCAATATTATGGAAAAAACATACAGCTCAGAATCTGGAACTGACCATTGTCTGAATGGGTTTGAAGCGCAGCTGGTGGGGATTGCACTACTGAAACCAAGCACCCACGTGGTACTTGCACTTCAATCAGGAACTACCTTAGTGTCTGAGTCAGGATCTGGTAGAAAACCAGAGGCAGAGTGGCCACGCCGTGGCGGGGGTCCTGCGGTAGTCGGCCGCCCCCTCCAGTGGCTGCTAGGGGACAGGAGGAGGTGGGTCAGCCAGTCTCCAGGGCAGAAAAGCAATCATCAGTTAACCCCGAACACCTAAGCTCCTACTCAGTCCCAGTGGTCAGGGTCATAGGACACAGCAGTGATATTTGAATTTCAGAAGAACAAGAGATAATTTTTTAAATATCAGTATGTTCCACATAAAACAAAGGGGTACACTTATACTGAAAAATTATTCTTTGTATACCTGAAATTCTTATTAATTCAACATTCTGGTTTCTTTTGTTTCTAAATCTGGCAACTGCATACCTAGACTCTATAGGTCCTTGCCTCGGTGTCAGGGAGTGGGCTGAGCTGTCAGAGAGGCCTGGGAAAGGAAGGAGAAGTACTGGGGGTGAGTGAATGGGGGAATAACTCAATCCAAAACACACACACACAAAAGTTTTTATCTCCCATAGGACTGATATATTACTTAAAAAAAAAGTAATATATCATTGTTTTTCAGAAATAAGATTGGGAACAAGACAAGGATGACCCAATTCAAGATAGTATTGGAAGTCCTAGCCACAGCAATCAGACAAGAAACAGAAATAAAAGGCACCCAAATTGGAAAGAAGGAAGTAAAACTGTCATTGTTTGCAGATGACATGGTAGTGTACATAGAAAACCCTATAGCCCCGGCCAAAAAACTACTCCACCTAATAAATGAATGTGGCAAAACAGCGGGATACAGTCAATATTCAGAAATTGAAGAAATTTTTGTACACCAACAATGAAATATCAAATCAGATCAGGAAAAACAATCCTATTTGCTCTAGCAACAAGAAAAATAAAGTACCTAGGAATAAACCTAACCAAGGAGATAAAAGACCTGTACTCAGAAAACTACACAACACTGAAGAAAGAAATTAAGGAAGACACAAACGAATGGAAGCATATACCATGTTCATGGACTGGAATAATTAACATCATCAAAATGTCCATACTTCCCAAAGCAATTTACAGATTCAATGCAATCCCTATTAAAATACCAATGACATATTTAATGGACATAGGCAAATATTTCAAAAATTTATATGGAACTGTATATGGCCCCAAATAGCCTCAGCAATTTTGAGAAAGGGCAAAGTTGGAGGGATCACAATACCTGATATCAAACTATATTACAAGGACACTGTAATCAAACCAGTCTGGTACTGGCATAAGAACACACATAGATCAGAGGAACAGATCCCATGTCTCTATGGTCAATTAATATCCAATGAAGGGGGTAAAAGCATAAAATGGAGTAAAAATAGACTCTTCAATAATGGTGCCGGGACATCTGGAGAGCTACATGCAGAAAACTGAAATTCGACCACCAACTTACACCATACACCAAAATAAACTCAAGATGGATAAAAGACTTAAATATGTTGCAACACCATAAATGTCTAGAGGAGAACATAATTAGGAAAATTTCAGATATTCCACACAGCAATATTTTCACCGATATGTTCCCTAAAGCAAGGGACATTAAGGAAAGAATAATCAAATGGGACTTCATCAAAATAAGAAGCTTCTGCATGGCTAAAGAAATCATCAAAATGAACAGGGAAACAACTGCATGGGAAAATATATTTGCCAATGATACCTCGGACAAGGTTTTGATCTCCAAAATATATAAAGAACTGCATGACTCCACTCCAGAAAGACAAACAATGCAATTAAAAAATGGGCAAAGGAGCTGAGCAGATACTTCTCCAAGGAGGACATGCAGAGGGCCCAGAGATATTATGGAAAGATGCTCAGCATCACTAGCCATTAGAGGGATGCAAATTAAAACCACAATGAGATACCACTTCACACCAGTCAGAATGGTCATTATAACCAAATCAGTAAACAACAAGTGCTGACAAGGTTGTGGATAAAAGGGAACTTTAGTATACTGTCTGTGGGAATGCAGACTGGTGCAGCCACTGTGGGAAACAGTTAGGAATTTCCTCAAAAAACTAAAAATGGAACTGCCTTTTGACCCAGCAACTCCACTGCTGAGATTATACCCTAAGAATTCTGAAACACCAATTCAAAAGGACCTATGCATCCCAGTGTTCATGGCAACACAATTTACAATAGCCAAGTATTGGAAGCAACCTAAATGCCCAAGAGTAAATGAATGGGTCAAAAAAGTATACTACATTTACACCATGGAATACTATGCAGCAGAAAGAAAGAAGGTGCTTCTACCCTTTGGGACAACATGGATGGAACTGGAGAACATTATGCTAAGTGAAACAAACCAGGCAGTGAAAGACAAATACCATATGGTCTCAGGTATAAATGCAACCTAATCAACAAAGAAACAAGCAAACAAAATAGAACCAGAGACATGGAAATAAAGAACAGACTGACAGAAACCAGAGGGGAGGAGGAGGGGGGATAATGAGGGTGGGGGGAAAAGAGGGAAGGGTCATCCAGGAACATGTTTAAAGGCCCCTGGATAAAGTCAA
>PVJD01018785.1:0-13421 GCA_004026545.1 Mormoops blainvillei | reverse complement strand
TTATGCATCATTCAGTTCCACAATATCCTTGTTGATATTTTTTTGGAAGATCTATCCATTGTTGACAGTGTGGTATTAAAATTCCCTAATACAAGTGTGTTGTTGTCTATATCTTTCTTAAGGTCCTCCAAAATCTTCCTTCTATATTTGGGTGCTCCTATGTTGGGTACACATAGGTTTATAATGTTTATGTCTTCTTCATGGATTCTTCCTTTGAGTATTATGAAGTGTCCTTCTGTGTCTCTTTTTATGGCCTTTGTTTTGAAGTCTATTTTGTCTAATGTAAGTATTGTTACTTTGGCTTATTTTTCCTGTCCAATTGCTGTGAATATTTTTCCAATCCTTTACTTTCAGTCTGTGTAGCAGTCTTTTTTTCTGGCATGGGTCTCTTGTAGGCAGTATATGTGTAGGTCATGTTTTCTTATCCATTCAGCTACCCTCTGTCTTTTTTTGGAGCACTTAATCCATTTGCATTTAAAGTTATTATTGATAGGTCTTTATTCATTTTTCCCTTTGTAATTCTGTTCCTCTCTGTCTCACTCTTTTTCTTCATCTTCTTAAAGGAGTCCCTTTTGCATATCTTCCAATGTTGGTTTGGTAGAGGTATATTCTTTTAGCCTTCTTTTATATGGGAAACTTCTTATTTCACCTTGCATATTAATTGAGAACCTTACTGGGTAGAGTAATCTTGGTTGCAGGTCTTTAATTTTCATTACTCAGAATATTCCTTGCCATTCCCTTCTGGCTTGTAGTGTTTCTGTGAAGTCCACTGCTAGCCTTTTTGGGGCTTCCTTCGATGTTACTTCTTGTTTCTCCCTTGCTGACTTTAAGATTCTCCCTTTGTCCTTGATATCTGGATTTTAATTCTGATGTGCCTTGCAGTGGGTCTCTTTGGGTTCCTCTAAATTGGGGCCCTCTGTGCTTCCTGGGCTTGTGTGACTATTTCTTTCATCAAATTAGGGGAGTTTTCCATCATTACTTTTTCAAACAGGTTTTCTGTCCCTTATATCCCAGTGATACGGATATCATTATGTTTCATGCTGGTCTGCATTTCCCTTAACCATTCTTCATTCTTTTTGATCCTTTTTTCATTTTTTCACTCTTTCTGGGAGTTTTTTCAGTGTGTCCTCCACCTCACTGATTTGATCCTCTGCTTCATCTAGCCTGCTTTTGATTCTTTCTACTGTGTTCTTCCACTCAGAAATTGTATTATTCAGTTCCTCTTGTTTCTTGTAGATAGTTTCTATGTCCTTTTTCATATTGATATAGTATAAAGTAAGTTCCTGACAATTTCTCTGTAGCTTTTTGTAATTCTCACTGAGTTCACTGAGATCATTGAGCTTCCTTATAACCATTGTTTTCATCTCAATATCTGATTGTTGCCTCTATTTCATTTAGTAGTGTTTTGGAGGATTCCTCTTTTCCTTTTGATTAGGGATTGTTTCTTTGTCTTCCCATTATTTGGCTGCTGGAGCAAAACCACAAAAGCCCAGGAAACAAACCCACAACTGCAAAAACAACTGCCCCATTCAAATGCACTATCAACTGCAAATGTACCAGCATTGATAAGGCTGTAAAGAGATTAAGGTTATTATAAGAAAGGAAAGAAATAGACTATAGAATAAAATCTAGTGACTTAATATTCACCAAATTTGTGGACAAGAAATGAATGTTAATAAGCTATGTAGTAAAGAAAATATCACAAATCATGGAGAAGACCACAGTGGATTTTGTCTCAGTAGACTCTATTATTTACTGCTATTTTTCTTTCTGGATCTGCCTCTGGTGTTGTCAGATGTTCACCCCATCTGACCTTAGGCAGCCTGTTTGAAACTTCCTGGGATCTACTGTCTGCGGCTATCGCCTTCAGTTGTTATTCTAATCACTCTGTGCTCAGCAGTTACATTTCGGCACCACAGGGTAAGGTCAGAGTCCTTCCTGGGGGCAGGGCTATTGCTCCCTCTCAGGTTGCAGATACTCAGGGAGTGGTCTATCTGAGTAAGATTACTATTTCTGCATGGGGAATGACTCAGCACCAGATTCCTCATGGTTACTTTCTCAGTTCTCTCCTGAAAGCCTCCATCTCCCATCTCTGCTCAGGTGTCTCTGGCCCACTCTGTCCCCACTTTTGCCAGAGCCTATGGTAAAGTGGGTGCAAGTGAAAATTTAGGTGTTGGCCCTTTAAACAGCTCTTTCAGTCTCCACCTGTCCATCTCTGGCAGAGAGCAACCCTACCTCTTTTTGTAGCTGGCTGTTATCTGTGTACTCTTTGGGCTGTGGTACTATAGGCTGGGGATCCCTGCTTATGGCTTAGACCTCACTCTTCTCAAGGGGAGCCAATCGGCCACGTAGATATCCCTCTGGTGCTGCCACCTGAGTGTGCCCAGCCAGTTTTCTCACATCTCTCCCACACTCCTGACCAGTCAGGTTGTGCTGAACTGATTCTTCTGTCTGTCTGAGGTTTTAAGGCTTCTCTCTCACTATTGTTTAGTTGTTTGTTCTGGGTGATTTCTCCACAATTTAGCTATAATTCCAAATGGGTCTTGGAAGGAGGACAATGTGACTTACATTCACTCCTCTGCCATTTTGATCCCATGATCTGATGATAACATATATAAACACATTGTGACACAATTTTTAAGATCAAGCTAACTAATATATGCATCATGTCATATAATTGTCATTGTTAACTATGTTTTTTTGTGGTAAGAATGCTTAACATCTACTCTTGCAACTTTTAAATCTACAACATTATATTATTAACTATAATCACCAGGCTGTACATAAAATTTTCAGTACTTATTATTTTTATAAATGAATGTTTGTATCTTTTAACCTACTCCTTTCCAGTTCCCTCTCCCTTAGTCTCTGGCAATCACCATTGTATTCTCCATTTCTATTAAATTTCCTTTTTAAAAAGAGTTTACATATAAGTGTTCCCATAGAGTATTTGCCTTTCTCTGTCTGGCTTATATTGCTTGGAATAATACCCTCCAGTTTCATACATGTTATCACATATTGTAAGATTTCCTCCTTTTTATAGCCTTTTAATATTACAATATAAATCTACATATCTACATACCTGTATAGATATATAACTTAAGACCTGAAGACAATATAAATGTTATTTGATGGATGAATGGACAGAAAAAAAATGTGACCTCTCTAGATGGATGGATAGATAGATTGATAGATAGACTGATAAATAGATACTATAATTAATGCTGTAATAAACATTGGAGCGTATATATCACCATGACATCCTGATTTCATTTCATCTGGATATATGCCCAGAATGAGATCACTGGGACAAATGGCAGTTTCATTTTTAGTTTTCTTAGGAACATCCATAATGTTTTCCATAGTGTCTGTTCCAATTTTCAGTCCCACCAACAGTATACTAGGGGTCCTTTTTCTCCACATCTTAACCAAAACTAATACAGAATATTAAATCTAAACTGTAATTGAAAAATAAAGATAAAATAGAAGTAACATAAAATATGAGAAAATTATGATGTGTTTATAAAATGGAATATTAGTAAGCCATAAATACAATAATTTTTTTTGTGATAGCCATTCTGATAGGTATGCATTCATGTCCCATTGTGGTTTTTATTTGCGTTTCCATGATGATTTGTGCTGTTGAGCATCCTTTCATGTTTATAATGGCCAATTTGTACATCTGCTTGGAATACTGTCTATTTTGGCCCATTTTCTAATTCTAAATTGGACTATTTGCTTTTTGTTACTGAGTTGTATGAGTTTTTAAATGTATTTTGGATATTAACCTCTTATCAGATATATAATTTACAAATACTTACTCCAATTTTTTTTTAATTTGCTTTTTAAATTATGTGATTTTCTCTTTTTTGTGCAGAAGATATTTATATGTTATAACTATAAGAAACACAATGTAGATTTTCTGGAGTTAGAACATCATTTGGAATTTAGTATTCAGTAGCTGGTTCAAATGTACATGCATATACACATGCATACAAAATATTTAGATTTTATATGACAAATTCATCTAATTGGAAAAAAGACAGTATATCAGAAAAAGGCAAATTGTATCTCTAAATTGCATAATTAAACAAGCAATTCGAAGTTTACATATTAGAGCTCAGGCAACATATATTCACTGGAGAATGTCTTAATACCAAATGTGTCACCTTGGCCTATACTCATATTTTATATACTCATGTTTCTTTTCTAAGCGCACCACATTTAGATGTGATATGCTGAACCCAGAAGCTGGCACATTGCAAAAAAACACAAGGAATTACCTGGCAGCAAACTAAGGGTCAAGTAGTCCTATTAGAGTTGTCTATATTAATTTAAGATACCCAGTCCTCATGATCTATTCAGTTTAGGGGCAAATGGTCCTACCCACTGTAGTAGATTTTGAGGTCGTGATTTATATAACAAGCACCATCTTGACTGTTTACTACTAAGGTTAAATCATGCCTAAGGAACTATGTTTTAAATAGTTAAAAAAATCATACAACCCCATCTCCATAAAGAGACATTTAAGAGTACTTAAATAAGTACATTAAAGTTTTAGATAAAATTCATGTATGGAAAACATCTAATTCTCTAAAACTGTTATGTATATTTAACAACACCTCTCCCAATAACTCCTTCCACCAGTTGGTATAGAAAAGCCATCATAATTTATTCAACTCACAAAACTGCCTTCTTTGTACTCTGTTTCTCTTCATGATGTCATGTCCTCTTAGCAGAGCATAGATAAAGTCATGTGCCACCTGTGCCACTGCATTAGAAAAGATAATTTAATTTGTAAAAACACATTGATTTGTTCTCAGTCAATAGGATAGACTGAGCTGACACAGCAGGACACACTCTAACCCCATCCCACTAAAAACACAATAATTTTGGGACATATAACTGAATTTGACATCAAAAGTGGGAAGTCTTGGGGTGCCAGAAATGAAGAAAGAAATTAAGCCAGAAGGGTAATAGAATATAAAGCTAAAATTCAGATCAGAATCAGATATACACAGTAGTGCTAGAGGTCCCAAGGATCTGTCACTCACCCAAGAAAGGATATTCAAGCTGTGGGTCCCACCCCTATACAGAGCTGGAATTAGGTTTCAGCCAACAAAAAGTTACCTTCCCTTGAGATAGTGGACCCCTGTACACAGTCATGCTTGCTTTTGGTGTCTGACATCACACTGCACATAAGATGTGGGACCCTGAATCCAAAAATGTTTGTGTTTAATTGCTTTTAAAAGAAGAGATGGAGGTAGAGGAGGATATAGTGGGGATAACTGGTAATGAAAAAATACAATAAAATATGAAGAGAAAATAAAACAAGAAATGCTTCGAGGTTAACAGAATGGGTAAATATGAAACTGTTTCATTGGAAGATGTAAGCAGGGTCAGAGCACATGAAATGTTCACAAAAAGCATCATACATATATGTGTATTTTATAACATAGCAATTCCACTTCTAATAGTAAACTCTTGGAAAATGTGTATATGTTTACCAGGAGACAGAAATGGAGAAGTTTATTAAAATATTGTTAAAACAAAAATTTAGAAGAAATACAAAATTTTATTAATGGTGGAATAAATAAATAAATTATATGCAAACAATGATTTATCATTAACAAGTTAATATATATACTTATAAGTTGTTCATATTTTTCTATGTACATATACATTTCAAATAAAATTTAATTATAATATTTAGTGAATTAGATTTTTCTGTATTGATATGAATAAATCTTGAAAATAATATTGAGTGAAAAACTCTACACAGTTCAATAGATATAATTTATGTTAATTTCAATGAGTGACTCAAAGAAGGATATTATATACTGTTTGTGTATGTGTGCATTATATTCTAGAATGACACATGGCTGGTCATGACATCAGTTACAATGGGAAGGTAGTATAAATAAAATTGTGAGGAACTTCAACTTGATTTGAAGTATTCTACTGTTTTTATAACAGAAAGTATCTGAATGAAAATGACAAATATTTACATTCATTAATTTTGGCAGGTAAATGGGATTTTGCTACTTTATTCTGTGTGCTTCTCTAATTTTTAAAATATGAAAAAATAAAATTAATTGCAATACAATCATTTTTCCAAACTTCAGAATTTGTAATAAGTTTAGCCCCATAACCTCAATAATTCACATTTTCACTTTTATATTGAGCATATCAGATAGAACCAAGTTGATATCAGGAAATCACTGAAAAATAGAACCAAAAGCCTTCCAAAGAATGTATTTTAAAATCAATCAACATTCATACTACATCATATCTCCATTTTGGGGTTTCAATGAATTCTATAGTAATGATCCACAGCCTTATAGATTCAGATAGTATAACAAAACATAACCTATTTAATAAAGTATATGAACTCAACTGAAATATTTCCAGCATCAAGATGGATCAAGTAAAGTAGTTTAGGATTTTCCCCAATTCATTAGAAATTTCAATTAACCAGAATGCCCCATACCCTAAGTACCATTATTATGAATGTGGATTTGCTAGTTGAAAATAAATCTGCAGGGGGTATATGTTTAAGCTGGTGTAATCATTCCAGATACATTCATTTCCATATAAATAATTATTATGCTAATTATAAATGGAATACTTATTCATAGAAGTCACACCCAAAGTTCCTCAACTTGATGACAATTTGCTAGTCATGATTTAAAGTTTTTAATATACTGAAATGTAATATAATTCTACTTTATTAATTGTAGGTGTTGTCTCCCAGTTGGGGTTAAAAATAGCCCTTCAGCAGGTTGTGGTTTCAAGCTCTAAAAAGTCAGCTGATTCTGAATGATGGGCGTATGGTAAAAGCAGAGGCTTCTCTGGGCATGAGCTCGGTGCTGTACTATTGAGGAATACTGTTGTGTTAAGATGAATTAGCCATTTTATCCTAAGAATGCAAGATTTGGTTTAACATGTGAAAATCGATTAATGTAATCCACCTCATCGACAGATTAAAGGAGAAAAATGAGGTGATTGTCTCAATGAATATAGAAAAAACATTTAATGTTATCTGACATGCATTTAAGATACAAACATACAGCAAACTAGCAAACTAGGACTAAAAAGGAACTTCCTGTCCCTGGTTAAAGGTTAAAAGGTCCTATCAAATATTATATTCAATGGCAAAATGTTGAAAGTTTTCCCTTTCAAAGATTGGGGTGTGGATATATTAGGGGATCAAGACAGAAATAAGAAAGTTTCATTCTTGCAAATTCCCCAATAAAATGGCAATTGCTTTGAAAAAAAATGTATTTAATTCAGAATTTGTACAAATCCAGTTATTCTTTTAACTCACTTTATTTGTTTGCATGTTTTTCTCAATTCAGATGCAGGTGTTGTTATAGACCCTATTCTGTATTATTGAGGATCCAAAGATACCTAGATTATGTAATATTAAAATGGAGGGGAGATATTTCATTTTCAGCTGTGGTTCTCTAGGTCAGTGGTTCATTCTTAAGCCAGTGGATTTCACAGAGCAGTACATTTATTTATTCTATATTTTTAGGTATATTGTGGTCTACATAACAATTGAATTTATTTTACTTTTATAAAATTTATAGGGGTCATATTGATTAATAACATTATATAAATTCCAGGTGTAAAACTTGTAATACATCTGTATACTCAAACAAAACAAACAAATAAACAAACAAAAATCTCCAGATATAGAGAAGGGAATGGTGATTACCAGAGGTGAAGGAGGGTATTGAGAGGATGAAGAGTGTAAAGGGGGTAAAATATAACAATTAAATATTTAAGACTTTATTTTTAGGGGGGTTTTAGGTTTATGACAACATTAAGAGTTTAGTAAAGTTTTTCTGTATACTCCCTGACCCAACACGTGCATAAGATATCCTCCTCTATTATCATTATGACTCACTGGAAGTATCCATTTATTATTAAGGATGAACCTGTTGACACTTTATAATCACTCAAAGTCCGTAGTTTATCTTAGGATCCACTCCTGTTGTACATTTGATGGGTTTGCATAAATATATAATGACATAAATTTATTATTAAAATGTCATACAGAATATTTCACTGCACTTGTAATCCTCTGTGCTCTGCCTATTCATCTTAACCACCCCTACACACACACACCCCTTTGGAAACTAGTGATATTTGTATTGTCTCCATAGTTTTGCCTATTCTAGTATGTCATATGTGTAGCTGGAGTCATACAATATGTAGCCTTTACAGATTGACTTTTCAAAAATGTTTTTTTTTTTATTTTAAAGAATTTATTTATTTTTAGAGAGAGAACAAGGGAAGGAGAAAGAGAGGGAGAGAAACATCAATGTGTGGTTGCTTCTTGCACACCCCCCTACTGGGAACCCGGTCTGCAACCCAGGAATGTGTTGTGATTAGGAATTGAACAGGCGACCCTTTGGTTCACAGGCTGGCACTCAATCCACTGAGCCACACTAGCCAAGGCATCAGATTGGCTTTTTTTCACTTTGCAATATACACTTAAGTTTGCTCCAGGTCTTTTCATGGGTTGACAGCTTTTTATTTTAAATTAAATGATACTGCATTGTCTAAATTTAGCACAATTTATGTATCCATTCATCTTCTGAAAAACATCTTCGTCACTTTGATACTTTGGCTATTATGAATAAAGCTGCTGTACATATCGATGTGCAGGCTGTTGCATGGACATAAGTTTGAAACTCCTTCGGATAAATACTAGGGAATATGATTGCTAGATTGTACAGTAAAAATATGTTTAGTTTTAAGAAATCAGCAAAATACCCACGGAAGTGGTCATATCATTTTTCAGTCTCACCAGCAAAGAATGAGAGCTTCTCTTCATGTTCCTGCACTTGGTGTCATTGGTGTTCTGGATTTTGTCCATTCTAATACGTGTGTAGTGGTATCTCATTGTTGCTTAAATCTTCATTTCACCGATGACATATGATGTGGAGAATCTTTTTATATGCTTATAGCAGTCTCTATATCTTCTTTGGTGAGGTGGTGAGGTGTCTGTTAAGGTCTTTGACACATTTTTAGTTGTGTTGTTTGTTTTCTTATTGTTGAGTTTTAAGAGGTTTTTTGGTGTGTGTTTTGGATACCAGTCCTTTATCAGATATGTCTTTTGCAAATATTTACTCCCAGTCTGTGTTTTGCCTTCTGATTCTCTTGGTATTCTCTTTTGCAGACCAAAAAAAATTAGTTTTAATGAAGTCTATCTCATCCAATTGTTTATTTCATGGATCATGCCTTTGGTGTTGTATGTAAAAAAGCATCACCATACCCATTGTCATCTAGGGAGTCTCCTACGTTACCTTGTAGATGTTTTACAGTTTTACATTTCATGTTTAAGTCTGTGATCCACTTTGAATTAGTTTTATGAAATGTGTAAGGTCTCTGTCTAGGTTCATTTTTTTTCATGTAAATATTCAATTGTTACAGCACCATTTATTGAAAAGACTACCTTTGCTTCATTGTATTGTCTTTACTCATTTCTCAAAGAGTAGCTGACTATTTTTATTGAAGTTTATTTCTGGGCTCTCTATTCTGAATTTATCTTTCAATGAAATAAAAATAAGATGGGCCTAAATTGGATTGTCAATTTTTTGATCAAGTAAGAAAATTAAAGAAACATTTTTATAATAACCATCACTTCACAAAAGAAATGTTATTTTAACATCCCAAAATAGGATATAATAACCTCAGAAACAAAACACCTTAAGTTAAATTATTTTAACTTTATATAAAATTATTACATTATTCTTACTTTTCTGGTTTCACTTCCAGCTATCAAAAACATTCTTGGTTTCTAAGATAGTCTGGAGAAATTAAGTCCTATGTTGGTTGATGACTCATATGTGTAGGTTCCAATTTTCATCCATTTCTCATATAGTGCTGCATCTGAAACATTTTTGGAAAGTGATAATCTGAAAACATATGATTGGCTATGATGAAATCTCAGTGGGTAGTGACAATGAGAAGTGACATAGCTCATCCACAAGGAGAAGAGAAGGGGAAGGGCCTAGTTAAATAACATGTATAAATGACTCATGGACATGGACAACAGGGTGGGGATTGACTGGGGGAGTGGTTGGTGTTGAAGTGAGGGGTGAGTGGGACAGGGGAGAGGAATGGGGGAAAATTGGGACAACTATAACAGAACAATAATAAAAAATAAAAATAAATAGAGGTTGATATTTCTATTATCCTCATTGCTAGTTTTTAGGAACACAACAGCTATTGTTAACTGTTTATCCCCATATTTGCCCAAACTGTCAGTAAATATCTAGAAAAGTTAAGTACTCACCTGAAAGTAAAGTTAGTTAAGTTGATATGAGCACAAAACTTTGTTGCCAATACACTATGAATGGCAGTTTACAAAATATACATCATTGTTCCTTATATAGCTAACAAATCTTATTGATTCCACCCTGAACTCTAAACTCCATGCTGAATGAGAAAATTCAATTAACCAAGTTGTTTTCATTTTTCTTGTGCTTAAGGAATCTCTGTTTAAACCTAACAATTGCCTCTTTTTTATTCCTGTGGACAGATAAAAAAAAAAAAAGAAAAAGAAAAGGAGAACAATGATACATCTATATCCCTGGGAATTTGTGAGCCATCTTGGAACTTCATGAGTTCTAATTTATTTGTCCCATAGAAGGAAAATTACCAAACAGCTCTTGAAATCAAAACATAGCCTGTGTGTTTCCCAAAGGAGAACAGATTTATTTGGAATTTGGTTTAGGTAGCTCTAAACAGTAATCCAGGAAACTCATTAAGGATTAGTTAAATAATCTCAAAACTGCTCCTACGTTCTTTCTTACTAAAGCATTAGACTGCCTAGTCCAGGATTTTGCCTTTTTTCAGGGCACAGATATATATTAAAGAAAGTGATAATTACTTTTCATGATGTAAGGGTTAGAAAACTCACAATATTTCTTTGGTCCTCCTGAATAACTACTGATGAAGAATTTATCAGAACCTTTGTAGAATTGTCTAATCTTTCTAGCCTTATTAATAAAGGTAATGAGCACTATGCATTTTCTAGTATGTGTAAAAAATAATTATTTGATTTGCTTCAAATTTAGATTTTTTTAAGCATGAAAAGATTTACTTTAGTCATAGTAATGGCTGATGCCTACTTCTTTCCCACCCGCTTACTTTCCAAGAGCTACATTTGACCCTTTATATTTGCTACCTTCAGTCCTCACAATGATGATGATAATAACAAGGAGGGATTTATGGAATACCTATAAGTACTTCACATGAATCATATTTAATGTTCTTATTAGTACTTTGAAGTGACTATTATCATAATTCCAAATATAACTACTATGAGAAAAGAACTGATTCTCAGAGAGGTCAAGTAACTTGTTCAATATCATGCAGCTATTAAGCAGAAGATTCAAGATCAGAGCCAAGGCATCTCTGAAACTCAAAGCCTGAACTCTTTTCAGTAATTTATAATCATGTAATACTCCGTGAGGGAAAGCCCTGATTAAAAGTCTGATGTCATGGTTTATTTCCTAGCAACCAAATTAAGACCTGTATAATCTTGGGCTTCTCGCTTAACTTCTCTCAACTTCAATTGTTTATTTTTCAAAATGTAGTAGCATATTGAAACAAATGAGATTATTTATGTAAAGTACAAATCTCTAAATTATTATACAACAATGAAACAAATAATGTTGAATAGTACAACGTCTGGCACCTATTAGGTTCTCCATAGATGTTGGGATGAAGAAAGAAAGGGAATGAAGGAGAAAGAGTGGAAGAAGACAGATGTACTGATAAATGACTTGGCCATTAATATGAGATAGAACAGAATTCAAATGTGGCAGTCACTAGATCTGTTACCATAACTAATCAAAGCATTAGTTTTTCATGTGTAAGATCATGTAAGACCTATGATGATTAAGGGGAATATATGAGGGGGGAGATACATACATGTACATGAAAAATTGGAATTATCTTCTGGAGGGAAGCCCCCTTGTAGTACAAGGCTTCTCCAGCTAGGGGAGTGTTCTAGGAACCCATCTGTATCAGTGTATCCACTAGCGTTGTTGTGAGAAACTATGTTCAGCTTCAGTGATTTTTTTTTTTTGCCTATTTCATGCTGTGTGATTTACGAGTGCACCTGCCCACACCCCACTGAGTGTTCAGCAGTTTTTGACCAAAAACATCATGACCCCTATGCCTCACCCTCCCCATTAACTTTTCTTTGTTTCCCCAGATAAAATAAAGGCCCTCAAGTGGGAATGTTTTGTCGCTGTTGAAGAGGTGAAACAAAAAACGGCAGAAGCACTAAAAGGCATCAAAATCAAGGAGTTCAAAAACTGTTTTGAGCAGTGGGAAAAAAAGGTCTCAGTAAGTATATTGCATCAAATGGAGAATACTTTGATGCTGACTGAAGTTTAAACATGTAAGAATAAATACACTTTTTTTTACTTAGTATACATTGAGTTCACTAAAAAAATAATGACAATAGGCTAACTTGATAGATATTGCCTACTGATACAAAAAGTGCCCTATCATTCCAACCTTTAAGGTGGTAGTACTTACTTTATGAATATAATGTGATTTGATGTAACCAATATTGTATTTATTATTAGTAGTAGTATTAGTATCCATTCTTTCAAAATTCTTTAAGCCCTTACTCTGTATGAGCACTGTACTAGGTATCAGTGATTTAAAGATAATAAAGTAAGGTCATAAAGGCTCAAATGCTTAGAGATGATTATTAATATTCCTGAAAGAAGACAAAGAATCTGGAAACAAGCATTCCAGAGTATCAATTATATATGCCAAATATATAGGCTTAATTTCTGTGAAGTTAAACTAAAACCTTAATGGCAAAATTTCCTTTATTTCTCTGATATCTGCTCCTATGTTCCAAAGGTTTATTCACCACTCTTTACCACAGCCCCATGATTCTCTCCTTGCTTTTAATTTTCTGAATAGGATAATTAGATGTTAGACTTCCTGGTTCCACTGATCATATTTGATTACAAAAAGGAAGGAAGGGAGGGAGGAAGGGTACAGGGAGAGACTGATGGAGAGAGGGAGGGAGGAAAGAAAATTTTCCTGCTTGGGATGAATTTTCAAGTATGTGTTGGACTTGGGTGCTCTTACAGGCTTACAGCATAGCATTTCACTTGGTTAAGAACCAAATACTAGGATTTTAAGTTTTAACTAGAACACAATTTTGAGCAATGTAATTATACAGATAATTTACTTGTGGCCGTGTTGACACCCAGTAATGATATGTTTTTCTTCTATTATAGGAACTATACTAAGTGCTTTACTTTTGTTATTATGTTTGATCTTCAAAATAACCTCATAAGATAGGTACAATTACTGTTTTTATTCTACAAATATAGGAAATTGAGGCCTTGGTAATATTAGGAAGTATATCA
>PVJD01018784.1:0-13426 GCA_004026545.1 Mormoops blainvillei | reverse complement strand
AGGCAGTCTGGATCTTGAGAGTAGCCTGTCCCTAGATTCAGCCCAACTCAGGTCACCTTCTGCCATCAGGGAAAGTAAACACATCAAGAAGGGCGCATCTTTTGTGGGTCACTAGCTGTTGAGAGATCGACAGCTGGACCGGGGGCAGGACGTCTGGGCGTGTGTGTGTGTGTGTGTGTGTGTGTGTGTGTAAGGACTGGAGATGTTGGTTACTGGGGAGTAAGCATTGTCTGACAACCTTCTATATACATTTCAGGGGCTTTTGTTTTTCCTTTTTACATTGTTTCCTTTAAATTCTTTTCACCACAGCTTTAACAAACTTCCTGCAAACAAAGTATCTGAAACAAAACATTTATTTGAAGATATCACTGTTGGAGACTGTGTCACCAGGCCCCCGTGTCCATGCCTTTGCGAAGCTCTGTGATCTGATTAGGATCTTTGGTGGTAAGGAACACAGATTCCCTTAAGCTTCTTCAGGGGTTTTGGTAAGTCTGGGAATGGGGCTGCTCCGGGATAGGTATGTTTGGGTTCCACCTTGACCTGCCTTTTGTTGTGTCTTGGTACATCTGCCTTATTTCCTGTGTTTTCCAAATGCTATGAACCCACTTCCTCCCTGCCTAACTTCAGTCGCTCAGGGCCCATTATGGTTGCCCCACCCAACTTCTCTACTTTATAACTGTCCAGCTTCTGCCCCTGTTGCTAACTTGCTCAGTCTCTTTCTACTCCCTGGTCCAAATTCCTGAGAAACGGGCTCAGCCTATCCTTTAATGCCAGGTCTGTTCATTGTTTCTGGTCCACCTTTTGATCAATAGCTTTTGGGTAAAGTGCTTCTTGCTCTGATTGGATTCATCGTGAGAAGGAAGGGGAGGGGCCGTGTGCTCTCCACCTTTGAGGAGAGTGGCTGCCCCTTTCCTTGGTGCTCCTGGATAAAGAGGCCTTCCGCGAGGTGTTCTCTAAGAGACGTGGGTCTCCTTGCCTTCACAAAATGAAGCCTCTCTCTGTGAGAGAAGGGTAAACGGACTGTGGTCTGACAGAGAAGGGAAAGCTGAAAAGTCTGGACAAAGAGACCTGGGACTGACTCCTCTGCATCTTTGGACGGGTGGGAGAGGGCAACGAGCCAACCAGTCTATTTGCCTGCCTTCAAGAAGGCTCACACCTCACCTACCCAATTCTTTAAACATTAACCCCCAAACTCTGTTGGAAGAGAGAGCCTTAGTGTTCTTAAGTGCAATGTTTCGTCCCCCTCACCACTGGAAAGTTCTCTTTCATGCCCAGATCTCAACTTACCTATTGAAGAATGAGAGATGAATAATGGAGGATGGAGGCAGAAATTAAGGAAGATGGGGTGGTGGGCAAGAACTCAGGGTCACTCCCTCAACAAATAAACACTGAGATCCTAATAATAGGTAATATTTATTGTGTACTGTGCTGACAGTAACATCTCATTTAACCCCATAGAGTCAAAAGTGTTATTTTTCCCTATTTAAATAAAAGGCAAGGAAACTGCATGAACTTGCTAAATTTGCAGAGGCTACACCCATATTTACTAGGTCAGGACTAGATGACATTCTATGTCCTTCCATTTCTGATGTTCTGGATTCTAAATTCATCTATTGGATTTAACTCCTATTATGACTATAGCAAATTTGCTCTGTGAACATATATGTCTATGGAAAGGTAAACAGATATTAAACACATAGTTTTCGTATTTCTTTTACATTCTCTGATCCAACAAACATTTACCGAGAGCTTACATTGCTCCGAACATCTCACTGAGTGTTGGGGGTGCAGAAATGAATAAATTGTGGTCATTGCCATTGTGGGACAAACTTAGCACCTGATTGTTTTTTAATCTAAAACGATTGTTTTTGGAGGCAAGACTTTTACTGATTTATATTTTTTCCACATTTCTTTAGATCCAAACTGATTGCCTTTACAGCCAGGATGTTTAATGATTTTTTATTTCTTTATCCATGATCTATTTTAAAGAACAAATAAGTAAAATATACATATTATCATCTAGAATCTTTATGCTTAGAGACTCAAAATTTGAAAGTTTACAAAGGAAAGGAGTATAAATCTGTAATATTTCCACTGATTTTCATTGGTAGGGAGAAGTGTGGACTAGGAATGAGGATACCGGCGTTCTGCTTAAAGCAGCCCCTTTTGTTAATTGGGCAAATCCATAACCCTCTCTGGGCCTTAGTTTCCCTATATGTAAATCATCATGATAACAGCTACTATGTGTGTCTCAGAACATTGTGAGGATTTTGAGAAAATATTTCACGAGTTGAAAGGAAGCAATTATAATTACCATATTTTGCCATATATAATGTGCACCCATGTTTTTGGCCCAAACTTTTGGGGAAAAAAATCTTTCACTTACATTTTTAAATTCAATTATTCATTTATTTATATTTAGAAACAAAACCAATTATCATATTCCAGGATATTATTTTGCATACAGATATCATTATTGCTTTCTAGAGTTATACTTTAAAAAAATGATGTTATTTATTTATTTTTATTTATTTTATTTTTAAACAGAGGAGAAGGAACAGAGAAAGAGAGGGAGACAACGTCAATGTGTGGTTGCCTCTCGTGCTCCCCCTACTGGGGACCTAGCCTGCAATCTAGGCAAATGCCCTAGATTGGGAATCAAATGGGTGACCCTTTGGATGGCAGGCTGGCACTCAATCCACAGAGCTACACCGGCCAGGGTTAGAGTTACACTTTTAATGCATAAACATAAATAAAAGAATTGAAAACATTTATATAGATACAGAATTAGTACTATCTATGTGTAATGCACACCCTTATTGTCCCTCAAAAATTTGGGCAAAAAGTGCACAAAATAGGGTACTTATAAAATGAGGTAGCTGTAGTGAATTATCTTGAGGTTCTTTGGTTTTATATATTTTTTGGCTTTAGAGAAGGAACGATGTGATAATTTGATTAATGCAACAGCGGGAGAGCTGTCAGGTCTTCAGAGAGAGTTGTTTTACCTTCATTCACTCAGCCAACACTTGATTATATCCACAATCTCTATGGAACCTGGCTAACCGGTTCCACAGGAAGCCCCCAGACTTCACACATGTGGTCTGTGATTTCACTGAAGGAACTTTTCCTATGGGGTTGATGGAAGACAATGCATAAAATGTCATATTGCCTTTTCCCATCTAATGGTTGTCTGATAAAAGAAGAAAAGCACAGATGATCATTCATATTTGGAAGCTGCTTTGCTTTGTGGTGGGAACCTGGGGCTACAATTTTCAGGGCAGAAGGGGCCTTTCTTGTGGCATCCACCAGGTGACACCAGATCTCAAATTCTCTTACACAACCATTCCAAGGGGCCACAGTCATAAGGTGGCCCTTGGAAGGCAAGGAGAGAAAGAAATTGGTTCTGGGCACCACAGGAGTGTCATGCTGAGGCTGGAAGTGCCATTGGCTTAGAGCACCTGCACAGCAGCTCACATGCCATGGTCAGGGTTGAGCTTCAGTCACATAGCATGAGTGTTGATCTCACGTACAAATGGACCGACAACAGTCAAGACTCAACATAACTGGAGGCCTCACATAACTCACAAAGGAACAGTCATAGAACACCCAGTTCAGGAGATAAAGAAGACTGTACCACTGGGTCCTACAGGATACCTCTTACATAAGGGCATCCCATGAAGACTGGGAGTCATAGATGATCTGTATAATACATATAAGCAAAATACAAAGTGACAGCCAAAATGGGGAGACAAAGAAACAGGTCCCAAGTGAAAGGACAGGTGGACTGTCCAGAAAAAGAGCTAAATGAAATAGAGGTAAGCAATTTACCAGATATAGAGTTCAAAGTAATGGGTATAGGGATGCTAAAGGAACTTAGTGAGAACTACAACAGCATAAAAAGGACATGGGAACCATGAAAAAGAAGTCAAAAATGAAGAATACCATACCTGATATCAAGAATAGGCTGGAAGGAATAAAAAGTAGGTTCGATGAAGCAGAGATTCAAATAAATGATTTGAAAAACAAGATAGAAAAAAACACCCAGTAGAGCATCAAAAAGAGAAAAGAATGAAAGAGAATGAGGATAGTTTAAGGGAACTTTGGGACAACTTGAAGTGTAAACACATTCACATCTTAAGGGTGCCATAAGGAGAAGAGAGTAAAAAAATGAAAACCTATTTGAAGAAATAATGAAAGAAAACTTATGCAACCTGGTGAAGGAAAAAGAAACACAAGCCCAGAGAATACAGAGAGTTACAAACAAGATGAACCCGAAGAGTTCCACTCCAAGAAACATCATAATTAAAATGGCAAAGGTTAAGGACAAAAAGAGAATCTTAAAAGCAGCAAGAGAAGAGCAGATAATTACCTACATGGGAGCTCCCATAAGACTGTCAGCTGATTTCTTAACAGAAACACTTCAGGACAAAAAGGATTGGCATGAAGTATTCAAACTAATTAAAAGCAAGGACCTGAAACCAAGACTACTCTATCCAGCTATAGCATCATTTAAAATTAAGGGCAAGATAAAGAGCTTCCCAGACAAAACAAAACAAAACAAACAAACAAAAAAACCCAAACACTAAAGGAGTTCATTATCGCCAAACAACCATTGCAATAAATGTTAAAGGGACTACTTGAAGAAGAAGAAATAGAAAGAGGAACATGGGTATAAAGAAAAATGGCAATAAATACCTATCATCCTGACCATTATGGCTCAGTTGGTTGGGCATTGTCCTGCAAAGTGAAGGGTCCTGTTTTGATGCCTGGTCGGGGCACATGCCTGGGCTGTTGGTTTGGTCCCAGGTCAGGGCATGTATGAGAGTCAACCAATAGGTGTTTCTCTCTAACATTGATATTTCTCTCCCTCTCTTTCTCCCTCCCTTACCCTCTCTCTAAAAATAAATAAATAAAATCTTAAAAAAATAAGTACCTATCAATAATAACCTTAAATGTAAATGGATTTAATGCATGAATAAAAAGACTTAGGGTAGCTGAATGGTTAAGAAAACAAGATACATACACTCGCACATGAGATGCATCTCAGAAAGAAAGATACACACAAACTAAAAGCAAAGGGATGGAAAAAGATATTTCATGCAAATAGAAATGAAAAAAATGTAGGGTAGCAATACTTATATCTGACAAAATAGACTTTAAAACAAAGGCTATAGTAAGAGACAAAGAAGGACACCACATAATAATAAAGGGAGAAATCCAACAAGAGGACATAACTCTGGTAAACATTTATGCACTCAACATAGGAGCACCTAAATATGTAAAGCAAATCTTGATGGACATAAAGGGAGAGACAGTAATGCAGTCATAGTGGGGGATTTTAACACCACATTACAATCAATGGGTGGATCTTCCAGACAGAAAATCAACAAAGAAACACTGGCCTTAAATGACACACCAGATCAGATAGATTTAGTTGATATTTTCAGTACATTTCACCCCAAGGCAGCAGAATATACATTCTTTTTAAGCACACATGAAACATTTTCTAGGATAGACTACATGTGAGGACACAAAAAGAGTCTCAATAAATTTAAGAAGATTGAAATCATATCAAACATCTTCTCTGGCCTAAATGGTATGAAGCTAGAAATCAACCACAAGAAAGAAAACTAAAAACACATGAAGTCAGAACAATGAATGGGTTAAAAATGAGATCAAGGAAGAAATCAAAAAGTTACCTTGAAATAAATGAAAATGTGAACACAACAACCCAAAATCTATGGGACACAGTGAAAGTGGTCTTAAGAGGGAAATTCATAGCATTATAGGCTTACCTCAGGAAACAAACAAAAAAACCCCTCAAATAAAAATCAAACTTTACACTTAAAGGAAGTGGAAAATAGCAAACAAAGCACAAAGTTAGTAGAAGGAAGGAAATAATAAAGATCAGAGTTGAAATAAATGAAACATAGTCTAAAAAACAGTACAAAAGATCAATGAAACCAAGAGCTGATGCTTTGAAAAGATAAACAAGATTGACAAAACTTTAACCAGACTCATCAAGAAAAAAAAGAGAGGAGGATCCAAATAAATGCAATCAAATGAAAGAGGAGAAGTAACAGCTAACACCAAAGAAATATAAAGGATTTTAAGAAAACATTGTGAACAACTATATGCCAACGAATTGGTCAATCTGGATGAAATGGATAAATTCCTAGAAACATACAGTCTTCCAAAACTGAATCAGGAAGAATTAGATTAGAAAAACTTAATAGACCAATTACAGCTAGTGAAATTGGAGCAGTAACCAATAAACTCCCAGCAAATAAAAGTCCTAGACTGAATAACTTCACAGGTGAATTTTACCAAACATTTTGAGAAGAACTAACATCTCTCCTTCTCAAACTACTTTATAAAATTCAAGAGGAGGGAAGGCTCCCAAACTCATTTTATGAGGTCAGTATTATCCTAATTCCAAAACCAGATAAATACATTACAAATAAAGAATAATATAGGCCAATATCTCTGGTGACCATAGATGCTAAAATCCTCAACAAAATATTAGCAAACTGGATCCAGCAATACATTAATAAGATTGTACACCATGATCAAGTGGGATTTATCTCAGGGATGCAAAATTGGTACAATATTTGCAATTGATAAAGGTGATACATTACAAACAAAATGAAGAAAAACCACATGATCATATCAATAGATGCAGAAAAAAGCATTTGATATAATCCAACACCCATTTATGATAAAAACTCTCAACAAAGTGAGAATAGAGGGAACATACCTTATAATAATAAAGGATTATTATGAGAAACGCACAACCAACATCATACTCAAAGGGCAAAAACTACAAGCATTTCCCTTAAAATCAGGAGCAAGACAGGTATGCCCTATTTTACCTCTGTTATTCAACATAGTACTGGAAGTCCTAGTCACAACCATCAGACCAGAAAAAGAAATAAAAGGCATCCAGATTGGGAAGGAGGAAGTAACACTGTCATTATTTGTAGATGACATGATTTTGTACATAGAATATCCTAAAGACTCCACCAAAAAACTACTAGAGCTAATACATGAATTTGGCAAAGTAGCAGGATACGAAACTAAAATTCAGAAGTCAGTGACATTTCCATACACCAAAAATAAACTATTAGAAAGAGAAACTAAGAAAAAAATCCCATTCATTACTGAAAAAAAAATAAGGTATCTAGGAATAAATTTAACCAAGAAGGTAAAAGGCCTATACTTGGGAAGCTATAGGACATTGAAGAAAGAAATTGAGGAAGATACAAATAAGTGGGAGCATATACCTCGTTCATGAATTGGAAGACTTAACATCGTTAAAATGTCCATATTACTTAAAGCAATATATAGATTCAAGACAATTCTTGTTAAAATACCAATGGCATATTTCACAGATCCAGAAAAAATATTCCAAATCTTTATCTGAAACCAAAAAAGATCCTGAATAGCCTCAGCAATCTTGAGAAAGAAGGATGAAGTTAGGGGGATCAAACACTTGATGTCAAACTGTACTATAAAACCATTGTAATCAAACCCACCTGGTACTGGCATTAGAACAGGCATATAGATCAATGGAACAGAACAGAGAGCCCAGAAATTAACCCATGTCTATATGGTCAATTAATATTTGACAAAGGAAGCAAGAGCATACAATGGATTAAACACATTCTCTTCAATAAATGGTATTGAGAAAATTGAACAGGTACATGCCAAAAAGAAAAAATAAAACTAGACCAACTTCTTACACCATACACAAGAATAAACTCAAAATGTATAACAGACTTAAATGTAAGTTGCAATATGATAGAAATCCTAGAAGAAAATATAGACATCTCTTGTATCGATATTTTTGCCAATATGTCTCATAGGGCAAGGGAAATAAAAGAAAAATAAACAAATGGGACTGCATCAAACTAAAAAGCTTCATCATGGCAAAATAAACAATCAACAAAATGAAAATGGAACCCACTGTATGAGAGAACTTATTTGTCAATGAGACATCTAATAAGGGGTTAATTTCCAATTCAACACCAGGAAGACAAACGATGTAATTAAAAAATGGGCAAAAGATCTAACTAGACTCTTCTCCAAAGAAGTTATACAGATGTTCAATAGACATATGAAAACATGCTCAATGTCACTAATCATAAGAGGGATGCAAATTAAAACCACAATAAGGTATCACCTCATACCCGCCATAATGGCTACTATCAATAAATCAACAGACAACAAGCGTGAGGATGTGGAGGAAAGGGAACCCCAGTGCACTGTTGGTGGGAATGCAAACTGGTGCAACCACTGTGGAAAACAGTATGCAGTTTCCTCAAAAAATTAAAACTGGAACTGCCTTTTGACATGCTGATCTCACTTCTGGGAATATATTCAAAGAATCCTGAAACACCAGTTTGAAAGAATATATGTACTCCTATGTTCATAGCACCATTATTTACAATAGCCGAGATCTGGAAACAGCCCAAGTGCCCATCAGTAGATGAGTGGATAAAAAAGCTGTGGTATGTTTACACAATGGAATACTATGTGGCCATAAAAAAGAAGGAAATCTTATCTTTTTTGATTGCTTGGATGGACCTGGAGATTATCCTAAGTGAAATAAGCCAATCAGATAAAGACAAATGCCACATGATCTCACTTATATGTGGAATCTAATGAACAAGATATACTGATGAACAAAATAGAAATAGAGACATGGACACATGAAACAGACTGAGAGCTGTCAGAGGGGAGTGGGGAGGTGGGGACTTGGTGAGAGAAGGTGAAGGGATTAATCAAAGAGCATACATACACAACCCACAGACACAGACAATAGTTCGGTAATGGCCAGAGGGAAGGGGGTGCAGGGGCTGGGTGGAGGTGGGCAAAGGGGGAAAATGGGGACACCTGCACTAGTGTTAAAAAAATAAATAAATAAAATTTTAAAAAAAGAAGTCACACACACACAAAAGAAACTGGCTCTGGTTTATAAGTAGGGAAACTGCGATGGATACAGATACATGCACTGACATGAGAACAGATTCAAAGTCAATGTAACAAGCCCTTAGCAAGAAAGTTCACACAAATAACACAATGCTGGATGCCCAGGAAGGAAAGGGGATGGGGTAGGTGGTGTTAGCCAAGGGCCCAGTAACTGCTGGTTGGATGGGCTGAATGAAGTGAAGCTGATAGTGCTATTGAATCCGGATGTCAAAGGAAGAAGCTCTCTGAATAAGCATTGACTGGGTCCCTCCTTCCTCAGTAGTGGTGGGGACTAGACACTGGGAGATGAAAAACTTAGTTCCTACCTCAGAAATGGTGAAGGTCCCAAGAGCCAGAGACCTGGGGAAGCCTGAGCTGTGAGGGACTTGAAGGCCAGAAGGTGGTGGAGTCTTAGGAGCAGAGTGGAAAGGTGCATGGTGTAACCCTGCCCCTGCACAGCTGATCCTCCACAGAGGACAGAGGTTGGTCATCAGTGGTTGCAGCCACCCCTTGCAGCTGACTGGCCTGGGTAAATACCTCTCATTGACCTACCGACAGCAATCAAGGATCAATTACAAGAGGAGGGTGTACTCAGTTCACACAAAGGGTGCACCTTGAGTACCCAGCTTGGATGATAGGGGTGGCTGTGCCATTGGACCCTACAGGACACCTACGGCATTAGGCCATGCTACCGAGACAGGTAGTCATAATAGCTCTACCTAATACATAGAAACAAACACAGGGAGGCTGCCAAAATGAGCAGACAAGGAAACATGGCCTAAATGAAAGAACAGATCAAAACTCCAGAAGAAGAACTAAAAAAAAGAGATAAGCAATCTATCAGATGCAGAGTTCAAAACACTGGTTATAAGGATACTCAAAGTACTTATTGAGGACTTCAACAGCACAAAAAAGATCCGGTCAGAAATGAAGGATACACTAATTGAAATAAAGAACAATTTACAGTGAAACAACAGTAGAGTGGATGAAGCTGAGAATCAACTCAATGATGTGGAATATAAGGAAGCAAAAAACAACCAAATAGAACAATAAGAAGAAAAGAGAATCCAGAAAAATGAGGATAGTATAAGCAGCCTCTGGGACAACTTCAGGAGGTCCAACATTCACATCATAGGAGCACCAGAAAGAGAAGCGAAATAGCAAGATAATGGAAATCTATTTGAAAAAATGAAAGAAAACTTCCCTAATTCAGTGAAGGAAATAGACATGCAAGTCCAGGAAGCAGAGAGTCCCAAACAAGATGGATGCAAGAAGGCCCACTCTAAGACACATCATGATTAAAATGCTAAAGGTTAAAGATAAAAACAGAATCTTAAAAGCAGCAAGAGAAAAGCAGTTAGTTACCTATAGGAGAGGTTCCATAAGACTGTCAGCTGATTCCTCAAAAGAAACTTTGCAGGCTAGAAGGGATTGGCAAAAAATGTTCAAAGTCATGAAAAGCAGGGACCTACAGTCAAGATTGCTCTACCCAGCAAAGCTGTCATTTAGAATCAAAGGGCAAATAAAGAGCTTCCCAGACAAGAAAAAAACTAAAGGAGTTCATTGTTACTAAACCATTATTATATGAAATGTCAAAGGGTCTTATTAAGAAAAAAACAAAACTATGAACAATAAAATGGCCATAAGTACATATCTATCAACAACTGAATCTAAAAACAAACTAGACAAACAAGAAGAACAGAGACAGAATCACGGATATGGATTTTGATTGTTGCCAGATGCCCAGATGGGAGGGGGGTGTAGGGGAATGGGTGGAGAGGTGAGGGGATTAAGAAGTACAGATAGGTAGTCATAACCATGGGGATGTAAAGAACAGTATAGGAAGTGGAGTAGCCAAAGAACCTATGCATGACCCATGGACATGAGCAATGGTGTGGGGATTACCTGAATGAGTGGGGGTGCTGGGTGGAGGGTGCAAAGGAGGAAAAATAAGGACAACTGTAATAGCATAATTAATACAATATAACTTAAAAATAAATAAATACAGAAAAGGTGCACGGTGTGAATGAGCAGACAGTTTTTAGGGAACTGTTGAGACCAGTGAATGTGGAGGAGGAATGCAGAGGGAAGAGTAGGGCTCTCCGCCCTTGGGAGCTTCAAAAAGGTTACAAATGAAAAAGATAAACCAGGAACTAAAGAGATTCTACCTTATAGTGGTGGGCCTGAAAGCGGTAATAAGATGAGGGATTGGGAATGGGGGATGGGAATGAGAAGGGCATCATACTTCCCTGAGTCTGTCTTTTTGTATAGCCCTGGCTCTGATTTGCTTGATTGCAATCAGAAATAACAGTATCGATTCATGTTTTTGACAGATAAATATAGTTGTGGTTATATGTGTGGGTTAGTACAGCAGTCCCTAATGTTTCTGGCACCAAGAACTGTGGAAGGCAATCTTTTCCATGGATGGGTTGGGGATCACTTTATAGCCTGTCATGAGAGGCATCTTAGTTGTCACTTGTCACTAACTGATAGGGTTTCGATATGAGTGTGCAAGTGATTGATTTATCATGGTCTCTGTGCAGTCAAACTTCTCTACTAATGGTAATCTGTTTGCTGCCACTCCCCATCGCTAGCATCACCACCTCCGCTCCACCTCAAATCGTCAGGCATTAGATTCTCATAAGGGGCTTCCAACCTAGATCCCTCACATGCGCAGTTCACACTAGGGTTTGCCTCCTATGAGAATCTAATGCTGCAGCTGATCTGACAGCACGCGGGAGTTCAGGTGGTAATGCAAGTGATGGGAAGTGGCTGTAAATACAGATGAAGCTTCGTTTATTCGACTACCTCTAACCTCCTTTTGTGCGGCCTAGTTCCTAACAGGCCACAGACCAGTAATGGGCCATGGCCCTGGGGGCTGGGGGCCCCTGGATTAGTATAAATACATATAGTCCCTAGCTCTGTCCACTGAGAGAGACTAGAAGCAGTAAGATTCCAGTAGCAATGAGCTACTTGGTTTCTAAGTCTTCCTTTCTAAGTGAAAGGGACAAAAATTTTGCCACTCTAAACTTGTCTTTTGGTATATTGATCTTAAGCTGGTTATTAAGAAACAAAAGACTCAGAAAGAACCTTTGATCCCCTCCCTCCCGCTTTTCCTGCCTAAGAGATTCAGATGGAAAGGCCTGCGCCAGGAAGGGAATCTTACGATGTTGACGTTTGTCTCAGCCTGATTTGAACTGCGTATGAGGATGGGAGGCCTGTAGGCAGGGTTCTGGTGGCTAGACCACCCCCATGTCCCATTGTTTCTGCGCCGCCTAACAAAATTTATCTGCCATAAATGTTCCACAATTCCTCAACTACCTATATATTGCCTTCTTCCTTTGAAAGCTCAGACCACCTACCCTGCCTTCCACCTGCGTCCGAAATGTCACATATACCCCAATATACTCAATTTTACCTTAAGGTCTTTGGGAGTTTTTATGCTTATGTGAATTTCTCATGCACACGTATTAAAAATGTTATTTTCTCCTGTTACTCTATCTCTATTAATTTGATTATTAGCCCAGCAAAAAGACTTTAGAAGGTGGAAAGAAAAGGGTTTTTTTTCAGCTCCCACATAAACATTATTCTCCAATAAAAGGAATCAGGGCTCCTTGAAGAAATAGTTGACTCTAGTAGGGCTGAGGGAGAGAAATACAAGATAAACCCAGAATATCTTGTAATGCCAGAAGTAAAAAAGTTTTAGTTTTTTTTTAAACTAAAAAGGATGGGGGCATATTTAAAGGACAGCGTCAACCTGAAGGAGTTCCCAGTGGCCAAAATTAGAACAATTTGAATGACAAAATAAAGAATGATGGTGTTGAATTAAAACCCTTACAATAAAATAAATATCCATTATTCCATTTTGATATAATTAATCAATTAATGAGGGAGGCGGGGAGGAGGGCAGGTCATGAAAATCATCATTAAGCAAACACCATGGTAATAACTGTTGTAGACAAGTTCCACTGATGGGCACTCCTCGGTGGAGGAGAAATAGGATGTTCACATAATCATGAATTATCTCCTGTAAGATGTTAATTACCAAGGGAAAAGTAGGTATTTTCAGTGGAGAAACTCTGCAGGCAGCACTTTAACCACATGAACAAGGTAAACATCTCTAGTAGTAAGACCCGTTGACAGCTCCTTCCCCTTGGTAAGATGCACCAAGCATGACACACCTCTTCTGTAGATTTCTTGCAATAACGCATAACCTCATTCTAATCATGAGAAACATCAGACAAAGCCACGCTGACAGAGATTCTAGAGAACTACTGCCAAAAGGGTCAAGGTCATGACAGTAGGGAGAGACCTCGAGGACTATCACAGACCAGGAGGGACTAAGGAGATGCTATGACTAAATGCGATGTGGCATCCTGGAAAAATAAAAGGACATCAGTCAGTGGCATTGTGCCAATTTTAATTTCCTGTTTTTGATAATTGTACCAAAGTAGAT
>PVJD01018783.1:0-13421 GCA_004026545.1 Mormoops blainvillei | reverse complement strand
AAAACCACCGCACAGCATGTGCTTTGTTTTCTTGTTGCTCCCATGACCAGTGTGGGGCATCAAGATCTGGTCCTTGAACCTTGCGCACCCTACTGTCAACACGTCTGTGTGTCCACCAGTTCTGCTTAATTTTGACATACCGGCCTGACTGGTCCCAAATGAACTTCTTGGTCCTCTTTTGGGCAATCTTGGGTTTCACGAGGAGTCCGAAGGTGCCGAGTAAGAGATGGCCGCCACCTCCGTAGACGGCACCAAGAGAGACTAAAATGCTTATTCTAATACAGAGAGAAGCCGAGTTGGTTTTGATCACCCATATCCCTGAAGAAGTTGCCAATGTCTGGTTATAAAAACCAAGGAACTCTCAAGACAAATTCATTCAATTCAACAAAGACTGAGCACCCATTATATACTAGGCCCCAGGGCAGGACTAGGAAAAAACATGGTAACTCCCACCTTAAGGCCTAGTGGAGGTAAGTAACTAATTATAATTTGATAAATGCATCAGAAATCAAATCAAAGGGCTAGTGGAACCCAATAAGAGAATGATAAATCTGTCAGGAGTGGTTAACCGAGACATTCCCTTTGGGCCAGTGCAGTCACAGTTACTCACAGCTATTTGAAGGCATTGCGTAACCTCAAAAGAGGAAATGTAACATATACCAAGGTATTCAATATCCAGAGGGAGTGTCATTGTAGAGAGGTGTGGCTGTTAATTTTTAAACGAAACTGTCTAGTATAAAAAACAGGTGAAGAGGATTAGCCCCTAGAGAAGATATATATTTCTTTAATGCCACCATTATGAAAATCATGAAAACATTTTTGGAACTCCTCCACTTAAGTATTACCCGAAGAGCCTCAGGCAAATCCTGGTCACTCGAGAGAGGTTTTAAGGAACATTTAAAGGTCATTCTCAGCCAGGGCTCATGCCTAGGAGGCCAAAGGATAGAGGGAAGAAAGTATATTGGTAACTGGGCTTAAAAACACACGAAGCCGTGATCAGACCCTCATTTAACTACATTGTTTGATGGACTGAGCAGTATCTATTTTCTAGTTTTAAGGAAATTTGGTCATTCTGATATAAGTGGATAGCTATCAGTCCAGTAAAACTTTCAGAGCTCCTGAGATACAAAAGATTCAAAACCATGTAATACTATTTAAAAGTAAATCTTTGTTTTGGTGAGAATATCCAAAAATAGAGTGGGCTGAAATGGAATCTTCAGTAATAATGTACCTATGGTTGAGGTACTTACACACCAAAATGAGTCTCAGAAACCAACAGCCCCGTGGCCAAAGTGGTTGGAATTTCCAATAAATGACATGGGTCTCCTGTAGGCCACCATCAAAATGGATTCGGTTAACACCATCAGCCCCTTTCCTTTTCCTGAGCCAGTGGCATGCCTGTGGGTGTTCTAGAGAGCTGGAACAGACTTAGCCATGACCCCAGACAGCTGAAGGGGAAAGGAGGCTCCGGGTTAGTGGACGCAGAGTCGGCCCAGAGACCTGTCCCAGCCGGTCCTCACAAAGGCTGACCACTTCCCTGCATCTGCAGTGTTATTCTTCCTTCGAAAATGGAAATCATCCTCAGAACCGTTAACATTGCTTGTTCGTCTTTCCACAAAGTAGTCTGTCAATACCTTAGGCACATAATAAACTTGCCTGCCTTGTAGTGTTAAAAAAAATACATGAAGTGTTCATATCGACGATATCAAAAGAAAAAGGGCGGGCTGAGACCCACATGGGCTGCCAGTGCTGGTCTCCATATTACTATGCCATTTTAACTGGTTAAGCCATGTTTTCTCTTTCAAGGCTGCAGCGTGCATTTTAAACATTTGAACACTAACATAAATATCACACAAACATTAGGCCATTTTTGGGAGGAGCTCATGGCATGACTTACTTTGACCCTCGAGCTCCTCAGTGGCAGGTGTCTTGGGTTTCAGGCTGGGCCTCTGGGCTCAGCTGCCAGCTCACTTCCTTTTTCTTTCCTACTCTCCCGAGTCCCAGTTTCAAAAGGTTAGGAGAGAGGCCCACCAGGTCAAGATAGCATTTAGAGTTAACCATCCTTCTTAAGTGACTTTCTTGGGAGGATATCAATGTTTCCCCAGCCCCCTTCCACCACCACCCAGATTCAGGGTCCACTTCCGAATAACGTAACTGGAGTTTAATTCCTCAAAGAATTATTCTTGCAAAGGTACCTGCCCTCCATCCAGCTCTTGGCTGTAGAGGAAGAAGAGGCATCGGAGTCAGCGGGGGTGAGCACCTGCAGTACTTATCGCCCTAGTAATTCCAACTCCAGTCGACTGAAGATCTCATTGTCTTGGCCACATTCTCACCAAATGTGGCCGATGTGTTCGATAATACAGAAGCGAAGATGACAGATTGTCAAGTAAGACTGATCACTACAGGTTTTTGTTTAGGTTGGAAAATGGCCTCCACTGATCCCCCTGCCTTTAGACTTCCCTAATTCCCATTCTGGCCCTCAATCTATCCTACATATTATAGTGGTGCTTTCCATTTTATAATTTTAACTGTGCTGCCCACCTCTATCGCCACCCCCATTAAGACTTTTGATTACTCCTTAGCTCAAGACAACAGCCCCAGTCTCTAATAAGGCACCCGGGACTTTTTAATGAGAAGTCCTCCCCAGCGCACCCTGTTAGGTTCCTTTGGGTCCCTCCACCATAGGCGCCCTGGTCACCCTGGATGACCCTGGATGTTCCAATGTGCTGTGCGTGTCTGCACCTCTGCAGCATTGACTGAAATGTTCCTTCTAGTCTGGCAATCTCCTTTCAAGTTTTAGCTCAAATGACATCTCTCATTGATTTAGTCTGACAACACTTCACACTTACACAGTGAGTTGCGGTTTAAAAAGAATTTTGATATCCATTATTTATTGGAAGGCCACTAGAGCCTGCAGAATATGCTGGGAAGGCATAAATATCTGAATTTTACAGATGAAAAGACCTCGGCTCAAAGAAATAAAGCCTTAGCAAATGATCGAGCTGGGACTCTAACACAGGGCTCACCCCCCACCTCCCCACCCCCAATGCCTCTTCCAACAAGTTCCAGCTCTGGGCTAGCTCCTTCCAAGACCCAGCCTCTCTTACTTCTCAAGTTGTGGCTGACAGTCTTAACATTCTGAAGGCTTCCCCAACTGCTGGATGTGAATTAACTCTAGCATGGGCTCCAGGGAGGCAGAAGGCTTGGCTGACAGCAAACTTGGCACTCTCTTGTATGCAAAATGACATTTTGGCCTTAGGCACTTACTAAGTTACACAGTCCTTGCTCCTTAAGAGTAAAAGTTTTCGGGCACTAGAGTGTGGCATTAAAAAAAGCCAAACTGAATTAGGGACTGACCTACCACTTTATTAGCCTCCCAAAGTGTGCATGCGTATACCGAGACCTTCAAGCCTAATGCACTGTGACTTCAGTTTTCTTCACCCTCTCCCTGAACTCAGAAGAACTCATTGTGCAATTCTATGAGACAGCATGTTGGAACTGGACAGAATCTAGTTCCCGCTGTGGCATTTGGGAAACTGAAGTTTGTATCACTTTCCGTGGGGCAGAGGGTAGGCATTGTACTTGCAAAATGTACTCAATTATTTATTTTTCACATTAGTAAAACTGTTGTTTGCATATTGTAGGGACCCATAGCCAAGTAGTTAAAAATAAAACATGAACTTCATAAAATACATTCTATTTCTTAGCTGTGCAGAAATGTTAACTTTCTCATCCAATTAAAGAGATTATAATTGATTTTTTTTCCCCCCTGGACTCATTTCTCATTTTCAGTTGAAAACTTTATGGGCAGATCTGAATACTGCCTCAGGGAGGGTTAGTCAGTAAGACAGTTCCTGGACACAATATTCTCCTTATTTATTTGGAGGCCCATCTAAGAGGGTAAAGCCCAAAACCCTTACAGTGAGCTCAGGAGCTGAAGTTGGGTAGAGGTTTGCTGAAAGAGCAGCTTGGTAAACTGTGGATAGCCTGGGTTTACTCGAATTTGGAAAACGCACCTGCAGAGCTGTGTAACACCGGCTTCTTCTCAGAACGCCAGTGATTGGGTGGGAACAGGTTCCCTGTGATAAGGGTGTTCTGTTTTGTTTTGTTTTGTTTCTGCTCCAGGAAGACTCACAGACTTGTTCAGACAACGTTTTGGCTGCCAGGTAGAATGTTTTTTAAGAGATTTTGAAATAGGCTATCTCCTGAATTGTTAAACCTAACCTAAATTTGTATTTTTTGTTACCCTTACATGAAAATAACATTAAATGAGTTAGCACTGTAAAATGTATCCAAAATATAGAGCTTCATTCTTTTTGAGGTGTGAGTGGTGTTGCCTTTAGTAAACATTAAGTTTTAAAAATTTCTTTTCTTGTGCAGGGCTCCTAGCTGCCACCAGACCTGCCCTTCTGAATAGTAAGATCTAAGACTGGGGTGGGAGACAACTTGGCTACATGCTGGTGTATGGGCAGCTCTGAGCTTTCAACACAATTTAATACGTGTCTCTGGGGCATCCGGAGGCTGTCTAGCCCTGGAATTGGATTTGGGGCACACACACAGCTGTATAAAGACACCGCCATTGCCCATGAGAAGAGTAAAATCTGTTTAGGGGTACACATAAAATCCTCAAGGGAGAATAATGTAGGATAATGTCTGAGGTTCAGAATTTGTGCTATCATGGTAAGTATTGCAGGAATTTAGAGGAGAAAAGGCTTTTAGAGGTTTGAGTTGCGAGGAAAGTTTTATGCCTTGGTCCCTGAAAACAGGAATCCCTGATTTCCTCATTTCATTTCAACACTTTTGTCTTTATGCCTGATTTCTGAATCCAAGTCTTTTTTTTTTCCTCCTCCAATCTTTGTCCTCCGTAACCTCCCTTAGTACCTGATACTGTGAATTATACCCTTCTTACAAAGTGTTTATTCTGAAATCACCTCAAACTTATATGAAAGTTACAGAAATAGTATACATGGCTCCTGTAACATCCTTTCAAGACCTCCTGTTAAGATTTCTCTGCCTAAGGCCTCCAGTTTCAGAGTAAGTTGCAGACATGACCACATTATTAATTTATACCTCAGCGTTGATGTCCTAAGTACAGGGGGCTCTGACACAACCGCATCAGTATCAGGAAACTAATATCCATACCTTACTACCACGTAATCCACAAACTCCATTCCAGTTTTGCTGATGGTTGCAGTGATGCCCTTTAGTGGACTAGGAGCCAAACCAGGAGCATGAGTCACATTCAGTTAGTCTGTAAGTGAAACATTCCCACAGGGTTTCTGTCTTTCATGACCCTGACATTTCGAAGATTGCTAACCAATTACTGTAGAGACGAATACCTCGGTTTGAATTTCTCTGGCATTTCCTCATGGCTTGTGCATATTTGGCAGGAATACATCACAAAAGTCATGTTGTGCTCTTCTTGGTGCATACCAAGAAACACGCATTGCTGATCTGTCTCATTACTGGTAATACTAACTTTGAGTGCTTGGTTAAGACGGTTTCTGCTAGAGTTCTTTAGCGTTAAGTAAACTAGGAAGTTATACTTATTAATAAATCAGTAACTACCTTGTAGAGATTCTTTAAGACTATGTAAATGCTCCTATTTGCCATCAAATTTTCACCCACTACATTTAGAATCTTTGACGTTTCTTAGCTAAATTATTATTATAATGGCTGCAAATCGGTGATTTTTCTAATTCCATCGTTCCCTCTAGACTTCTTGGCTGGAGTTCTACTGTAGGACAGGGTGTTCTCTTCCCTCTCTATTTATTCACTTGTATCAGTATGGGCTTGTGGATGACTATTTTACTCAAATGGTTACAATCCATCACTATCATTATGTGATGCTCAAATTTTCATTCGAGCTAGCTCTTATATTCCTTAGACATCCACCCATGATTCTTTGAGTACTTTCTTACTTTCTGGTACAAGATGATGTATTTCCCTGCCTCAGTCTTGGAATTGGTAACTTCTCCAAGGAGCCTTATTTCTTTTAGTGAAGAATGGGTTTTAGGAACCAAGATCTGGGTGCCAGGCACACTACTGCTTCTACAATATCATTGCTTCTAGGCCCTATCAGCAGAATTAGAAAATAGGTGTGCATATGTACACACCACACACACATACACATAGAACTCTGTTTCTCCATTTCTCTCTGTGTGTATATTAAGTACCATGAGTTCACTGATACGCCCAATTCCAAACCAACATCACAGGGTTTATCCTTGCCTTCCCCTTTCCCATTATTCTCAATGTATTTATTTGCTCAATTAACCAAGTATGTAACCCAACTCCTAGCCCCTCGGCCCAAACAGAGGGGGAGAGGAACAGAAAAAAAAAAAAAAAAGGCCAGCTTGGTCCCAAATGTGTCAGCCCCACTTTCCTGGTGAATGGGCTCCCAACCTTCCTATCAATTTTTCTCCATTAAGTTCCAGAGCCCCATTTTCAGTCTATAGGTTCCACGGGACTTCACCTTAATTGTACCGCTTCTCTTTGTTTGAGAACACACTGTCTGTCTTTTTACCCCATCCGTAGTCTCCTCTAATATTTTCATTTGGCAGTGGCAGCACTCAGGCTAAAAACCTCAGCTGTCTTTGGAACCTTTCACTTCGTAATTCCACGCACATTTTGTTCCCTGTGCCACGGCTTTCAGCTCATCTTTGTATTCCCAACACCTAATGTCTATTACTTAGTTGTGACTCAATGTTATATGAGGTAGATATTCATCTTGGGGGCAGGGTTAACTCTGATAGCTGCTAACTTTTAAATGACTTTCCAGTTTACATCTTTACCATCTGCCCACTATTTGTATAGTTAATATCTCCTTGTCCTAAGTCTTTCTCTTTTCTAAATAATCCTTTAATATTGTAAATTTCCTAAAACTGATGTCATCTTGCTCAAAAAGCCTTAAATGTGTCCTGATTGCTTTCAAAACAAAATCAAACTGTCTGGGAATAACAGTTAATACCTTCCACCATCAAGCTCTAACTTAACTCTTCATCTCCCAGTTGCTGTCCTTCACTCCCTCGCTTATTACATGAGCACTTTGCTATTTCCTAAAATCAGCACTTTTCATGATTTTTCCCTCATGCACTAATGCTCTGCTTCCTTTTTGTCCATATTAATATTTTACTTGTCTTTCAAACACAGCTTAAAGGTCATCCCTACCACAAGTTTCTCTTATGCAAGCATCCCTTTTTATTACTCTTATGCACTACTGTGCCACTGGAACATTCTGCCCTGTATTACAGCAAATTGTGTATATATGTCTCCCCAGCTAGATTAGGAAATGCCCATAGGGCAGAAACCAATCTTATTTATCTTTAAATCCCAAGAGAGTGGCATAATGTATTACACCCTATGGATGCTCAAAAATGTATTATTAGTTCCATAGAGGACAAAGTTTTGATAGGTGAAAATAAATCCAACCAGATGCAGCTCTGTGTGCAAAAGCATGCATGCAGGGACAAGAATGGCTACTGCATGTGGTGGTAAAGCCTAGCTGAAGCAGATGCTGCATTAACATGATGCGTGGAAAGGACCTGAAACCTGCATCAGTGTGGTATTGCCTTACTGTAGTGCAAACTCTTAGGATTAATACGCACATGCCCTCTTGTGCTGTGCCTTTTTTTTTGGTAAGTGAAACCCAGGATAGGAAGTATAGAAAATACTTTATTTTTCTCTCCAAGAAACGCATATTCTCAAGAAAAGGGAAGCAGAAATTCAACCCACTAACCACAGAATCTTTGTTTCTCGACTTTCAAGTCAGCATTTAACTTACACCTAGTCCCCTCTCCATTCCTCAGAGAATCAGCGAAGCTGTCCCATGCATACACGGCAACAAAAAATGACCCCTTGGTAGCTCCCTGCTTGATCACTAACAGCAGCTCACATACTGAAAGCAAGCGCATATGCCAAGTGAGCCCTTGAGTCAATCTTCCTTTTTGATGAGGCAATTAGAGTCCCCTCCTAGATACGGACACCGGGGCCTCAACTCTTTCAGGAAGCTTTGCTCAGATCAGGCTCAAACCCCAGCTAGAGGCCTGTGTCCCTGGCCTTACACACCTTGATAAGAAGTCTGGACGTTAGCCAAAGGAACATGGCAAAACTGGAAATCCCAATGAAATGCATCCCCTTTATTTCAATATCTCAACAAGAAACAAATCTTGTTATCAAATATTCTAAGGTATATGATTAGAAAATACCATATACTTTTAATATACAACAAACAGCTTACTACCATCTTTATCTGTAAGTCCACCAAAAATTTCAGATTTAGTATGTTAATAATAAACTATTAGAATGGAAAAGCATTCTGTCCTCCCTCTACCCTTCACCCACGCCTCTTCCTATCTCTAAACAGTTTGCAGTGTCCAAACCCAGAATCCAAGTACAATTGGAAATGAAAAACAGGTCAATTCCCTTTGCAACTGCAAAAGAAGATCCAAATAGTGAAATTATTTCAATCAATTGGCAATGAAGAATTTCATTGTTTCCACCTCACTTTGTAGTGACTTCCTAAGTTTTATGAATCTGATTTCCATACTAGCCACTTTAATGAAACTGCTCCTTTTACTGAAGTTCTAAGGTTTTCCCTGGGGCTCCATTCATCGCCCTTTCTTTATTCCACTCATTTCTGCTACATCTTTATTGTTTTTCTGATTTCAAATATCAAAGATACACCAATCCCCAAATCTGTATTGATATAATCAGTTGTAAGTTCAAAATTTAAATTATCAACTATCTCTATCTCAGATTTAACACGTTGGTAATAAGACTTTTTTTTAAGTGTCCTTTCTTTCCTTTCCACCCTAAACCTAGTTCTTCTGTATCCCTAAAATGTTCATGGCATTTGTGGTGACTTAAATATAAGTTCATGAATTCTTTCTATACTCCTCCCTTCAAGAGGTGAAACGAAGTTATTTCTAACAAGGAGAATGTGGCAGAAGACAGTGTTTTACTTCCAAAACTAGGACGTAAGATACTGTGGCTTCCTCCTTGTTCACTCTGGGGCAAGCCAGCTGCTGCGTCAAGACCCCCAAGCAGACCTGCAGAGAGGTACATGGAGTGAGGACGAGGCTTCCTGTCAACAACCAGTGAGAGACTGAGGCCTCTCGCCATCACCAAGAGTGAGCCTTCTTGGGAGCAGAAGCTCCAGCCCCAGTCAACTCTTCAAACAGCTGCAGCCTAAGCCAATGGTTTGACTGCAACCACATTAGAAACCCTGAGCGACAGGCAGCCAGCGAAGCGGCATCCGGACTCCTGATATATGTAAACTCTGAGACAGTAAGTGTCTGCTTTAACTAGCTGAGTTTTGGGGTAATTTATTAGGCAGCAGTACGTAACAGAGTACTCGAACCCCAGATTTGAGGAACAGAAGTGGTGATAGGAAATGAACATTTTAATTAAATTTCTTCCCATTCTATACTCTTTCTTTTACCTTCTCAATGTATAAAACCATCATTTACCCAGCACTCCAAATGAGAATCATGAGGTCATACTTGACTCTCCCTACCAACCATATCACTAAGTTATCTTTTTCTTTTTTTTCTTCTATTATCACTAAGCCCATCCCTTTATTTACAGTTTTCATTCAGGGTCTTTACCATTTTTTCAATTACTACAACACAGCTTTCCAACTTTTCTCCTTCCCTGCAGTCTTTCCCAGGTCCATTCCAGCCTTTAGACTAATGGCAACAAGAGCTTTTCAAGCATGTATCTCATCATCTTATTTACTTTTATTAAAATTCAGTTTGTTCTCACCTTGCACAGGACAAAATTTAAGTGGCATGGGATGACATGTTTGTCCCTGTCCTGTGTCTTTTTCCATTTTTCTCTTATCTCCCACGTCCACAGCCTACAGCCTGGCCACCCTCCACCTTTGCATATGCCGCTTTCTCTCTGGGTGGAAGATCTTTCGTTCTTCCCTTCTAACTCCTACTCATTTTTAAAACACTCAGCTCAGCCTTTATCTTAGAAAATTCTGCCTTAATTTTCTAATAAGAAAATTAGACAGCTTCCTTATATTACTTTACCAGATTGCTTATTTACATAGATCAGTATTGTATCCTTCATTAGAATGCGAGCTTCTGGGAAAAAAAGAATCTATCCTTGTATCTACATATTCATTTATTCATATAGCCAACTTATATCTACTTATACGACAGACACTTATGTTAGGTGTTTGTTACAAAAGGGTGAACAAAACAAATATGCCCCTGCCCTTTTAGAGCATGTAGTCTATTTAAGAAAAAGGCAGTAAGTTGAGTAAACAAATAGCTATTGTGATATATATTAAAAGAAAATGTTATGAGACAGTGGGGACCTATTTTAGATTGTGTGGGACACAGATATACTCAGACTTTCACGAAATTAGATATTTTCCGAGAGGCATGTATAAATCACACCCTCACTATGGAGGTGTAAGCAGCCAAGCCCATCACGTCCTTGTTAACGCTAACGCTGAGTCGGTTTTGTTCTTTTCTTAAAAGAAAAAAATGCTCGTATTGTCAATGTCGCTTTGTTACACATTCTCAGAACTAAAAATCAAGAAAAAGAACACAAGACATGATCAAATATACGTTTTATAAAAGGCTTAATTAAGCACAAGTGGAAAACTAAGACTAGCTTTATATATATTATCAGAGTTACTCTGTTGCATTATGGCTAAAATAATTTCAAAATAATCACTTGCAAGAACATACACGTTACTAAGTAGAAAGTAGTATCAAAAAAATAAAAGCCAAGACTTTCTGGTATTCAGAAATCTGAAGAAATCATTGTCTAGCTTTTTTAAAAGAGCAAATTCCAGGGGAATCCCTGACTCTCCCTAGGTTCACTGCCAAGTGATTCACAACTAAAGTATTTCTGAGGCGTGGGAGTATGAGACAAAGTTAAAAAAAACCCAACAAATCCATTAAAGAAGACTCAACGTTTTAAAAAGGAAATGGGAGGGTGAGGAAATTATATATTTAAATACGCAAAGCAATTTTACTACTAATTACTCATTAAACATTTTATAAATGATAAAAAAAATCTAAACAAAACAAAGCTTAGTAGTTGAAGATAAAAATACCCAACTATTACCTATAACAGTGGAGATTTCTAGAACTCAGAAAATTCTAGATTTCTTACATTTATTAAATTTCTTACCCTAATAATATAAAGCACATAAAAATTCCAAAAACAAAGCTAATATTGCCTTGGATTTACAAATGATATACATATTTTTGAGAACTTTAGTGGATGTTAAACAACATGAATATAAAATATTAAGTCAGTCCATCCCTTCCTTAAGTCCAAATTAGCTACATTAACATCAGCTGATCAGGCCTTTTTCCAAATTCATTGATGTGGTCCTAAAAAATTTAATCAGTATAGATGAGGGAAAAATAGCTTATGTTTTACCACACATTAGCCTTATCAGTTTAAATAATAAGATTTTTCTGGAAAACATGCTCATCTTTTTGTTTCCAGTAGTGTATTTCAGCACTCAACTGGAATTTGTGCCAAGAGATAGGAGCATTTGTCACCTAATCTGTGACACAATAGAAGTTGTTGTTGTTTTTAAACAAATGACTGCCCAACAAAAAATTGTTAACTTGGCTCTGGCTGGTGTGGTTCAGTGGACTGAGTGCAGGCCTGCGAACCCAAGGGTCTCCAGTCGGTTTAATCCCCGGTCAGGGCACATGCCTGGGTTGCAGGCCAGGTCCCAGAAGGGGGCGCGCGAGAGGCAATCGATGTCTCTCACACACTGATGTTTCTCTCCCTCTCCTTTTCTCTCCTCTTCCCTTTCTTTAAAAATAAATAAAAATCTTTAAAAAAATTAACTTGTTAACTTTTTAGAGGCAAGAAGCTTTTTATTTTAAATTTTAGATTCTGCAGTGGAATTTCACCAAGTTTTTAAAGGCATTAACTTTATTAACCTGCAAGAATCACAACAGGGGAAAACTGGAAGAACTGTACTAGAACAGCAACAACAACTGTCAGTCCTGGCCAGTGGCTCATCGGTTGGTGCATAATGTGCATGAAAGGTTACACGTTCAGTCTCTGGCTGGGGTGTGTACAGGAGGCAACCAACTGATGTTTCTCTCTCCCATCAATGTTTCCTTCTATCTCCCTGTCTCTCTCTCTAAAATCAATAAACATATCCACAGGGAGGATTAAAAACAAAGTCAAACAAACAAAAAAAACTCAACAACAAAAAACCTGTCACAATGGGTCAGAAACAAGGTTTCCATGTTGCTCAAAATTATCTGACTGGGCAAGATTTAACTTTTTGAACCACTCTCAACAGATTGGTGATATAACTCAAGTTATTAAAATAACACACAACAATTAATATTGCTCTTGAAAAAAAGCAAATTATTTTCCTATTTACAATTTTTGGAAAAAGTCAACTATAAAAATAATTTTCTTTTCTACATATTTCCCTGCCATGATCATGTTAAAACATATCTAGATTTTCCTCAAACAGCAGGAGTTAAGAGTATAGTATTCCATTTTAGCTGAAACATTCCTTCACACAGGCAACAGATTTTTTTCAAGGCACTCTAAGAGCTCTCAAGAATACTAAAAAAAAAAAAAAAAAATATTCATCTTGTCTACTGATCTTTCAGGCATATTTTCCCCTCCAACTTTTCTAAACTGAACATTGTCATAACCGTTTCTCCTTCATTTTCCATGGCAGAGTCCTTAAGTTATTTTTCTTTTATTTGGAGCCACCCCTTCGTTTTCAACTTGCTGAGCAGGCAGGCTTTTGGTTTCCATGGAAACTGGATTCCTGCGGCTGTGTGTAGGCATTCTTGTTCCACTAATCTAAGAGATGAAGCAAAGAAGAGAAAATAGTTTAACATGTTTACAACATATTTATATACAGTCAACTCTGTATTATTACCACATGCATTACTTTCTTTGTAAATGGTCATTTATATATTTTTAATATCTAGCCACCTGGTTGCTTCTAAATTAGCTTTAATTTGACACATTTTAAAGTACTAAATTTTCAAGTAACAATCAGGAAAGGGGCTAGATCAGGGTAGATGAAGAGAAGCTAAGGGGACTGTCTGTTAAATTCGGAAGAGGTTGAATTGTTAAAATAGAAAACGAGGGAACCACAGGTCTTTTTAGCAATGTGTCTGCAATAACAAAGCTGTAGGGCAGAAGAGAGGAAGAAATGGAAACTATGAAGGGAGGGAAAGGAAATATAAGAAGATCTGAGCTGGTAAAGAGGAGGAAGAAACTACAAAATGGAGAAAGACAGAGCAAGAAAAACAGAAGAGTACAATGAGAAGGGAAAAAAAAGAATAAATGTGAAAGAAAGGGAAAAGAGAAAAAAGCCTAAGTTAGAAAGGAAAAACTGAAGAGCCAAGAGAGAAGATGAAAGAGAAGATGAAAGGAAAGGAGAGGAGAGGAGAGGA
>PVJD01018782.1:0-13428 GCA_004026545.1 Mormoops blainvillei | reverse complement strand
ATGAGAAAACTGAGGCGTAGGGAAAGTAAATATCTTGGTCAAGGTCACAAAGCCGATGGGGGAGCTTCCATCTGAACCCAGGTGCTATGGCTCCAGATCCTGTGCTCTTAACCTGGACTCTACTGGAAAGTAGAAGATGTGCTTCCTGCTCTCAAATAGCGTAGAGTCTAGTCATTGTTGTAAGTCTCAAACGCATGCAAAGATATGTAATACGTATTTTGAAAGGTTGTAGGCTGTAAATGCTCGAAGTGAAAAAAACGGGCCCAGTTCGTTGACTAGAGGAGCATGTCAAGGCAGAACCGAAGTTCCCGACTCCAGCAGTGTGGGCGCATGGTGTCACTGAGCAGCTGCGATGGGCTGTGCACTGTGCTTCCTCTGTGACCCTATGTGAGCAAGTTCGAAAGAAGCACCATCCTCTTAGGAAGAACTGTTTCGTTAATTAAAGAAAAAATTCAGCCATGTACATGTAGTTACTTTGAATAGTTTAATAAAATTCCCTCACTTGCTTTTTGAAATCTATTTAAATAAAAATGTGGCAAAGCTTCAAGAGTAAGTATGTTCTACAGCCTAGCTGCCTTTTAAAGGGATTTCTACTTGCACTGTCCTTTGAAAGTTGTTTTTTTTGGTGCATGGGTGATGATGGGGAGAGGGAGGAGAAGGGACCAGTTACATTCCTTCAGGCCCCATAAATGACTTCTGTTAACCTTGCTTAGTGCTTCAGGCCTGGGCTCAGAAACGGGCTGTGTCATGCATTACACAGCATGCTGTCATGTGCAGCCTGCCTCCTCATGACTGTCTGAGTGACGCTGACTCAGGGGTCTGACTGAGGCCTGACCCTCAGTGAGAGAGAAGCAGACAGCCACTTACAGGAGCCAGAAGATTAGGACTGGCTTTCATGTTTTGATCCTTCATTTTTATAGCTGCTTCTCCCCTCAGTCATCTTTTGGTTTATAGGTTGAGTCTGCTCATCTTTGATTAATTTTATTTCCAGGATGTGTCACAGATAGGAGGGTATAGTGGTTTGAAGATAGTCTCATCAGAGATTATTCATATTTTCAAAGTAACTTTCCTTCTGACAATCACTATTATCCAGTGGTTAATGACAGTGTATTGAAGTTTAGCGTTTTCTCGGCTTTGAGTTATTGTTTTAGTGAGATATACAGCCTCTTAAAAATTAGGTGGTGTGAAAAAACATGCTTCCTGTTGTGCAATGGAAGCATTTAAAGGCATAAGAAAGTGGAAATCTCTTTTTCTCCTCCGGGAATAACAAACACAGCAGTAACCCTTTCTGTCCCCAAATGGCAAGTAATCATGCCACAGCATTCCTTTGTGTCATTGATGGTGCTTTTTCTCATTTTTAAAATTTCAAAGATTACTTGGGAAGAACACTTCTTTTGGGAACTTCACTTGAGATACATACATGATATAAATGAAACTCAGGAGTTACAGAGGAAATGAAATGTAACCTCAACCACACCACCTGTTTATGTGAGGGAGATTTACCTTTTTTTTTCTCTATATTTTGTATAAGTCAAATCTTGAATACTTTCTTGACTACAGCGTTACAGCGTATATTGATTTGAATGGTTTATCATATGGGAAATATAAAGGAGCCAAATGGCACATCCTGTATATATGGTTTAGTCCCAGTCTTTGACTGTTACCTTTGGGGCAAAAGACCTCAAAGCTAAAGATTTTTTTCTTTACCTTATGGGCAGATGTAGGCAAATATTAATTTTTGTCTTCTGACTGCTTTTCCTGTCATATATTTCTTCCTTCTCTTCCTCTTTCCTCCCTCCCTTCCTTTATTCTTTTTTTTTTTTTAAACATTTAAAACCCAATTACAAGAAGTATTTTTTGTCAGGTAGAGATGAATTCGTATAATTAAATTTCCAGATAATTAGAGTATAACCCGTTAAGTGCCAAGAACCTTTTATGGCAAGCTTCTTGGATGGGAATATTCAAATTCATATGTAGCCCTTTTGGAAAGTATACACCAAAATTAATTTAACATTCCCTTTATAACTGTTGGTGGTGGTGATAGTTTTTCCAGAAACCTGGCATTAAGCCAAACATTTTATATTAATTGTCTTATTTCCTCATCAGCTCAAAAATTAGTTATTAATAAATATAGACTAAGGATTAGGAGAACTATCTCCAGGGAAGTAAACTAATTTTCATTTTTTCAAGGTACCATGACTTGAGAGTGGCAGAATGCAACTGAATTCTGGGTGATCTGACCACAGAGTCTGAACTCTTAATCACTATGTTGCATTACCTTGACATCTTTATAAAAATCAGCAGTTGCTTGCTACTAGAGTGTCCTCAGTTGTTTTTTTTTTTTAATTGACTTTATTGGGATGACAACTGATTAACAAAGTTATACAGGTTTCATGAGCACAGGCCCTTGACACATCACCTGTGCACCGTGTTGTGTGTTCACCACCCCAAACCAATTTCATTCCATCACCACTTACTCCCCCTGTGCTCTCCTCTGCCCCCTTACGCCCTCAGCCCCTCCGACCCCCAGCATCACCACACTGTTGTTTGTGTCCGCAGTGGGTTTTGACACTGTAAAACTGTTCACCCGTATGTCAGAACCCTGACCGTGCCTTTTCTTTTCTTGAGTCTTTATATCCTGCTTTTCTAATTTTTGTTTCCTCATTTTGAGGCTTTTATTTTTATTTCTTTTTTCTTTTTTTGAGGCTTTAAAGAAATAATTTCCTCCTGTCAATGTAACATACCAGTTTTTATCACTCTCATTTCTTTCTAATCTGCAGGCTTGAAGATCAGATAAGCAAACTTGTTAGTGTAGCTTCTAGTCTATGTGAGGATAGCATAAATTACCAGGTAGTTTACCTCCAGAGATGCAGGGTGGCACCATGGTAAGATACCATGTAGGATCAAATAGTTTCTTGTTGTATTTAAACATATAGCTTATATTTTTTGTTCCAGTTATCTCGTTGGCACTATGACATGATTTTTGTAGATTTACTCGTTTCAAGGAATGTATGCAAACATGCAAACTTTGTTTATTGGAATTGTTAATTCCAGGAATAAATGGACAGTAGGTACTTTGTAGTCACAATTAAATCAAATCCACAAATATTTATTTTCTACTGTATGCAAGGTACTAGGTGGGATACAAATAAATATAAAGTGTGGCTCCTTTCAGAAGTAAACAGAATACAAGCATATGAAAAGTAAATAATTTCTAACTGAATGGATATACAAGACACTGTATTATTTATTATTAGCTCAGGCAAATAGAAGTACAGTCTGGATGTGGGAGAATGTGATGTTTTTATATTCTGAAATTTTTGCTATGAGCTTGTTTTATTTTCACAATATAAATACATACTTAAAAGAAGAGAAAGTAAATAACAATAACTTTAAGTAACAGTTCAGCACTATAGTATAAGCAACTCCCCAGTGATGAACTGGTGAATAATTCCTACTTAAAGTGGGGAGAAATCTCCCTGGATGTTTAACTTGGAGTTAGAAGTTGAACAGAAGGATGGATTTTTCTTGAAGTTTGGAGGATGAGTGCTGTAACTGTACATCAGATGATTTGTACATCTTTTATGTTGCTTTCATTCACCTTTTGCAATTCAGAAATTTAAATGATATGTTTACAAGAGTTTGTAAACTCTTGGGGAGTGAAATCCATGAGTTGAGAGTATGATTTGGGGTCTGTTAGAACTCAGTGCTTTGCTGTCACTTTTCTTACTGCATCTCTCCTGTCCTCTCCCTAGCAAACTTGCCTGAGGACTTAGCCTCACTCTGATGTGTTTTGCTTCCTTTTGGGGGGTTTATGTGTGGGGGCTAAGTCTAAATGGCATGAAACAAAATGCCTGTCCCGTGCCTTTCCATGGTCACTTTGGTCACATTGTATCTGCCACCAGTAGACCTGGCAATTCTGTGAACAGCAAGATAAGCTTGAATGTGGCACGTGGGCAAAAAGTTTCTTTACTTTTCTTAGTCTAAAAAAGTGCCACCAGAAAACAGATTCCTGTTCTTGGTTGGTTTTTCTTTTTTTTCTTTTTTGGAGGGGGGCGTGTTTGGCAGGAGGGGTATTAATTTAAGTTTCTATGTAACTTACTGTCTAAATAAAAAATTTTCAAAATTTAGGCATTTAGTGTATTAGAGCTTCTGTAAAGATGCTGGGTCAACCTCTCGTCCTGCTCCCTGTGACAGCCTGTGCGTGGGACTCCCGCGGAGGGCGTGGAAAACCCCTCTGAGGGGTTGCCAAGTCATGCCCGTTTGCAGCCATAGGAGAGCCTGGGCGCTAAGTGACAGGCAGAACCGTTACCCTCCTTAGTGTACTCAGCATCTAAAAGGCTTGCCAGTTACTTTCAGATAATTATGCTTTTTATTAGTGATTATCAAATCAGGGAGAGGTGTAACAGGGTCGGGGTGGGGAGCGCTTTTCTAAATAAATAGCTGTTCTGCCCCCTGAGGTTCTGGTGAGTGTTGGGAAAGGAAAAAGGTTGAGGCAGGTGTTCCTAAGAAACAAAGTGAGGAATTTAATAGTTGAGATAGTTCTTAATTCTCTGTCTATTCTTGCGTAACTAACCACTCCCCAAAGCTCAGCAGTTTAAAACAGCAATGAACATTTATTATCTCACGCAGTTCTGTGGATCAGAACTTCAGGTGCCAGTTAGCAGGGTGGTTCTGGCTCAGGGCGTCCTAACGGTGTAGTCAAGACGTCAACCAGCCTGCAGTCACCCGAAAGCTTGTTTGGGGCAGAGGATGGCTCGCCCTTACGACTGTCGTTGGGCTTCCTTCCTCACTGGCTGTTGGCAGGAAGCCTCAGTTCCTACCGCGCCCCGTGGGCCTCCCCGGAGAGCTGCGAGTGTTCTCGGGGCATCGCCAGGAGAGCCCCCTAGAGTGACCCAAAGCTGGGAGCAAGGTGGCAACTGCAGGGCCTTCCAGGACAGCCTGGTAAACCCCCGCTGCTACTCCTGCCTCAGTCTCCTCAGAAGGGAGTCACTCAGGAAAATGAGGCTTCGTTGTCTTTGCTTGTTTTTACCCTAAGGTTGGTCTTAGATTTACTTCCACATTGAATTCCTCGCCGGTGAAATATTTCAAGGGTAGTGAGATGACACACGGGGCTGGAAAAAAAAACACAGCATATTTCTTTTTCTTTTTAAAATTTTATTTTTCAACTACAGTTGACATTCAGTATTTATACTGTTAGTTTCAGGTGTATAGCATAGTGGTTAGATAGTTTTATAATTTACAGTGTGACCCCCCCCACCCCAATATTTTCAGCGCCCACCTGGCACCATTCCTAGTTATTACAGCATTAATGACTGTATTCCCTATGCTAAACTTTAGGCTTCATATTTTAATGGGAGGAATGCTAAGGAATTTGTGGGCATATATTTTAAAACTAAACGGGACGTAAAAGAAAAATTGGTTTCTTTTTTCTGATAATTGGCGTTTAAAAAAATATTGAGTCCTTCCATTGCCAGGTATTGTGGATTCGTGTAGGTAAAAGACTGTGCTGCCTAGAGTAATTACAGTCCTGGGTGGGAAAATCAGGGGTGTGTGTGTGTGTGTGTGTGTGTGTGTTATAATATATATTCCCAGAGTACTTGTGATTTGTTTTTTCAAATTAACTTTGCCTCAATATTGTTCCAATTTATTAACCTTAATTGGAGACGTAAAAATCTCGTCTCATTAAAAACAAACAAAAACTATGCCATTCCTTTGTATCTATTAATTGAATTCTTTAGAGTAAACTCAGAAATTCTCAAATTTAAGTACTCGAGCTACTGTTATACCAAATGTAAAACGTATAGAGGAGAAATAGCAGCATTTGAAATATAATCTTATGAACTCTTTGAGTCTTAGAAGAAGTAGCCGTTGTTCCTTTCATTGTCCCAGTTAGCTAATTGCTAATGTAAAAGAAATACAGATACCAAGTGAGAATTCTGAATAGTCCAGACTGTCAGTTTACAGCTTTTTATGTAAACTGTTGTCCTTTCTGTGGCCTTGAAGTGAATTAAGCATTACTCCCCAGTAAGATCATTTCTGTTGAAACAAGAGGCAGTTAGCGTGGTGGAGAGATGGTGGGTCTGGGATTAGGTGGGTCTGGGACACCGAGCCTTTGCTTTGTTATATGTTGCCTTGTGACCTTCGACCAGCTATTTAATCACGAGTCTGTTTCTCATCCATAAGAGTCTGTTTCCTCATCTATCTCTGAGGTTTATTGTGAAGATTAAATGGAAATCATGTAAAGACCCACCCAGTGCCTTTTAGGGACTCAGTAAATCTCAGACCCCTTCATTTTACTGATTTCCCTTCAGGAATAAAGGGAAAGGCAGCCAGGAGTTGTCTCCTTGAGCTTTATTGAAACTGAGACCTACAGGTCCAGCTCTGTCCAGGCGGTGGGAATGACATATGCAAAGCTGCATGCCAGGGCACACTTGACAGTCCTAAGGACAAATCAAAGGCTTCGTGCCTGCACACAGTGGGCATCAGAGTGGAGAGGTAGGTTGGGGCCAGATCTTAAGGCCCCTTGACGTTATGGCAAGCATTTATTTGTATTTAATTGTGGATGTAGTGGAAACCATTGGAGAGTTTAAATCCGTAAGGGCTGTAACTTTGATTTGCGAAATTTTGAGACAGTAGGCTGCAGTTAATCTTTGAGATATTTACTTTTCTTTCATTCAGAATCTGAGATTCTTATGTTTGTGATTTGGTTACAAGATTTTTTTTCTTTCAAAATCCAGTGAATAAACTTTTGTAGAGGAGATTCATGCGGACCTATGATCTTTTCTCACTTGAGAACTTCAAAATAACTTCAGGGACTGAGGTAGAACCTCCCCCCCTCTCTGTTCCTTTCTGCTCCCAGAAGTTATTTTTTCCTCTGCCCTCTCTTTCCCAGTTACTGCATCTTTTAAGGAAGTTCGGGACTGAGCATTTGAAGTGGTTCTGCTGTCTCCCTCTGTTGTTTTTCTGCGGCACGTTGCACAGTTTTTACTGTTGGCTAAGCAGATTTCCTGGAACACTTCTAAGGCGCATATACTCCCATTGCCTTTTTTCTGTTCATGCTAACAGCATTCTATTGCTGTGCACCTGTCATCTGAGTTATACAGCAGGGAGTAATATTGGAGGTTAATTAATTAATTAATTATTTTATTTTTATGTTTTTTAATGATTTTATTTATTTATTTTTAGAGAGGGGAAGAGAGGGAGAGAAACACCGCTGTGGGCGCAGAACACCGATGGATTGCCTCCTGCACGCGCCCTGACCTGGGAATATATTTTATGACACAGGCAATATTCTCTAGACACTGAGAGTAAAGTGCCCATAGTCACACATGTCTTCAGCAGTGCTGTGAGATTTGAACCCAGGTCTGTCTAATTCTGAAGTTATGTCTGTCCTTCTGTCTTTTTCCTTCCCCTCCATCCTTCTTCCTTTCTTTTTCCTTCCTCTTCCCTCCTCCTCTAGCCTTCCTCTTTCCTTTCTTCCCGTTCCTTTCTTTTTACCTTCTCTTAACTTCTGCCCCTTTCCTTAAAAAAACCCCCCCAAAACCCACCTTTTATTATTGTAGAACTAGTCCAGGTGCATTGTTGAAAATTATAAAATAAATAATTTATATTTTATTTAAATATTTAGATAAGCAAAAAAATTTCCCACCACTTAGAGCTTATCATTGTATGACACTTAATATTAACTTGCTTTTTCCCTAGCTGACCCTCTACATTTCAATAAATTTTCTTCTCATATACTGAGCTGATTCATCCCAAAGATTCCTTTAAAATGATTTGTCCAGTATCAGTCTAGTATCATGCATTTTACTTACTTGTTATATCTTTTAAAAAGCTCCTAAGTATAATCTGAGAGAATAAAGTCATTGGCAAGATTCAGCTGAGAGGAAATTTACATATTAGGTCCTAAAGCTGTTTAAATTTTCTGTCACTCTTATGCTTTCAACAAATTTGTACATGAATGTCAAAGTTAAAATTAAGGTTAAACATTTTTACACACATCAATTAAGCGTTTAGATTATTGCAGGAATAGAAAAATAGTGAGTGATGTCTGCATTCGACTGTACAAGCAGGGAATGTGTTTAGAATCTGAAGACCTTTGGGCTGCCTTTATAAAATAGGGAAAATAATCACTGATGGCCATTTTAAAGTCATGAGCTAATTTCCCTGAAGTTCCCTGATGTTGTCAGATAAATAGCATCATACACTCTTGTATTGATACATTGTTATCATAACGATGGTTCTTTTTGCCTCATATGAATGTATCTCAAATGTAACAGTTTTTTATAAAATATTTTTTCAGAAAAGTGTCAAGAGAGAGAACTGCTTTTTTCACGCGTGTTCTCTCTCTGTAATGCATCACAGACAGCATCGTGTTGTCTCTTTTCAGAGTGGATAGTTGTGGTAAGATTATATGTGAGAGCCATATAACTTTGAACAAGTAGCATAACTGTTTTATTCATCAGTTCCCTCATTTCTAAAATGGGATGGAATTGCTCTATTGACTTAGATTCTGAGCTGCAAATGTTTTTTCACATTCTAAGTGCTCTGTAATCAGGATGTATTTTAATGATTGCTGTGTCTTACTGTCAGGCAGATGACGGTAGAGATGAAGCTATATAAAAAATTTTTGTTGATATCTTCTAAGATTCAAGCATCCAGCCACCCTCATAGATTTGATGATAGGCACTTACCTCAAAGGGTTCTTTTGAGGATCAAATTAGTTAATATGTATAAAGTACTTAGTTCCTGCCACTTAGTAAATGCTGTATAAGTTTTAGTTATTTTTTGGCTGATTTATTTATAATTTTTAGATTATATAGAATACCTTTTCTTTGTGGAACACAAAGCATTTTCTATTGGACATTTGGAAAAAACCACTAAATTTCTTAATGTTATAAATATGTAATAAATAAAATGGAGAGAAGGTTACTGGGCAGATGAGGTAAATGAGGGTGGTAAAAGTGGCAATAATATGCAGGAGACTTTATGATTTATACTTAATACAAGAAATGTAAGTTTCTGCTGTTCGTTTTTTTCTATATTGAATTAGGGAGTAGATTTTAAGAAAATATCTAATGGATTCTGACTTTTTGGGAGATTGTCAATCTTTACGGATAAAATTTTCTTTTTAGATTTCTTTCTCTTTTTGATGGGACTAAGGCAACTTTTTTCCTTAGAGGACCACATTTATGAAAAATTGAGCACTTACAGTTTCATTCTAATTGTGATTTTTAGATGATCCAGACTAAATTGAATTTATTAGCATTATAATTAGTCATTGTCTGATTATCTTTTAAGCTTTTTCACTGGACTCTTCCCTGATATATGTACTGCTTCTGACTTAAACATAGAAATCCGGAGTGATAATAAGAGCTTTTGAATTTTTAAAAGTAGCTCCTTACCATTATAACATTCTTCATTGTGAAGAATTTGATATAGACAAAATATTCTTGAGTTTTTACCAAGTATGAAAGTTGCCTATGATAGGGGGTAAAATATAGGGAAATTATTTCTTTTGGTGTGGTACTCTACTGTTCACTAAGTCACATGAACTTTATGTGAAAATTATATAAAGTTATCAATTGTCATAAGTTTTTTTTTTTTTTTTTAATAAATGTAGATTTTTCCAGGGTGATTTCCTTTGTGGTAAACGAAAGTAGTGCTAAAATAGTCTAGATGCCTTATTACATTTTAGGGTAATGAAATATACAGGAATTTTGCTGTTTCGCGATAAGAAAGTAGAAGGCTACCTTTTTGCTGAAAGAAGTTAAAAAGCTTGTCACCTTCTTAGTAAATGTCCGGATTTGAACCTAGTTCTACATTATTCTAAAACATCCAGAAGCTGATTAAAGTTTAAAACCTAAGTAGCTGGAGCCGGTCTGTTCAGACTGGGTGGTGCTTCTCAGCATTTTCTTCATTGCCTCCCCCAACCGTGACCACCCCTCAGCCTTTAAAAAATACACTTTATTTTTTAGAGCAGTCTTAGGTTTATATAAAAATTTTGCCGAAAGTACATGGACAACCTTTCAAGCACATGCATAATTTCTTCTATCATTAGGGTGGTACATTTGTTATAATTGAGGAGCCAATATTGGTATACTGTTATTAACTAAAGTCCCTGGTTTACATTAGGTTTCACCCTTGGTGCTGTACAGTTCTGTGGGTTTTGACAAATGCATGATGTCATGTGTCCACAATGACACTCATGTAGAATAGCTTCACTGTGTTCCGCCTCTTCATCCCCTCCCACCCCTTCCCTGGAATCCCTGGCAATTATTGAGCTTTTTATTGTCTCTGTAGTTTTGCCTTTTTCAGAATGTTACATGGTTAACGTCATATATTATGTAGCCTTTTCAGGCTGGCTTCTTTCACTTAGTAATGGGTGTTTAAGATTCCTCTGTGTCTTTTCATGGCTTGATAGTTTTTTGTTTTTTTTTAACTGTAGAATAATGCTCCCCTTTATACATATACCACAGTTTGTTTATACATGTACCTATCAAAGGACATCTTGTTTGCCTCCAGTTTTTGGCAGTTATGTATTTGTGAGCTCTTCACTTGTTAAACTGGAAAAGTAAAATCTCAAGGAGTGTTTTAGATGCCCACCATGAAATTTTAATATCGTAGATATAATGGGTGTTTCTTTATGTGCTGTGGCCCTTTTGAGGGCCATCAAAATTTTAATAGCTAAAAGTTTTTCATCTTTCAAGAAACATTTTTAAGGTGACTTTATAGACCCCTGTGATTACAGGAGCTCAGCCATTGTGTTAATATTCCAGGTAGCATCAAAGAGGAAGGGGAAAGGGATACCTTTCAGTTGAGCCAGTCACATATAAGCAACATTCCGGAAGGTTCCACACATTGCCACTTAATCTCATTAGCTCGAACTTAGACTTGTGGCTATGCCAGCTATGAGAGAAACTAAACTGGGCGTATCGGTGCCCCAAAAGAGTGGGGTTCCATTATTAAGGGAGGAAAAGAATAGCATAGGTATGACAGGGGAGTGGCATTTTCTTCCATAGTGAGGGAAATAATAGTTTTTGTTTCCATTGACCTTCATTAGGTAATTGTGAACATTTTTGTTGATTATTGAAAACTTTCAGTAAATTAATTGTAGTCATCTAACAAGAAATGGTGAAGGAATTAGGAAAAAGATTAGGTATTAAGCAAAAAAAAAAATACACACTCTCACACACACTCAAATCCCGTAGACACAGATCACAGTACAGTGATTACCAGAGGAAAAGAGGGGCGAGGGGAAGTAGAATAGGGGAAAGGGGGGATAAATGGTGACTGAAGGAGGCTTGACTTTGTGTGGTGAACACACAATACAGTTTTTTAAAAAAGGAAAGAACGTGGATGATTGCCATGGACTTATATTCAGAGGGCTTTAAATAGGTACTTCTGGGAAATAAGACAGATTATACTTTGATTTTTCACTACAAAGAATAGTGTTCTTTCTCATTTTTTCTCTTCATACTCAAGCTGTGGTGTCCTAAGGGGGTTCTGGCTTTATTTTTGTAAATTGATGTCAGTGTAGCTTTATTTGGATATTAAATGCTTACCAGTTCTAGTCAGATTGCATTCTTTGTTTTCTGATGTTCAAAAAGAAAATTATAGAAAACTTGGGATATATAAATTATTCCACAAGACACTCAAAAATATTTGTTGGGCCCATTTTTTCATGTAATCATGTTGCTTTTAAAGCTGTTGCAGGTTTTATTGCTGAGATGCCTGGGAAACATGTTCCTGTCTCATTCTATTATTCTTAGAGGATTGAGCTGGAAATGTTTGTGCAGCTTTTATAATGGTGACTTATTGGCTGAGTGTGTGTGCCTGCTGCTGTCTTTGGCATTTGAATAATGAATTAACTTGTAGGTGGCCATGGGAAGGGAATGTTATGAATGGATTTCGCCTACGCTTTTTGGGTAGCAAAATACATTTGCTGCAAGGTTCCTTTACCATACCTTCATTTCTTCAGCTATTATAAAGCTATTAATTTTCACAGTGATGGGTGGCAGTAACCTTTCTCACACCAACCGGTATCAGCATGGTGGACGCCAGGCTGAGCTGTGGGTGGGGATGTGCATATAAAGGATCGGCATGAATGCCAAAGTTACTTAGTAGCATAAAATGCTTCCTTTTAGCCTTTGGCTATTGCCAGCTGTCTTGAGATTGGTTCATTTACTTCATACAACTTGGATTATTTATGAAGTTGGAAATTACATCTATAATTAAATCTTCCTTTAAATGGGTTATGCCAAAGTAGATGCTTATGGCAGACGACTCAAATTGTTTTATTTTGCAGTTGTATAACAGCAAGATAGGCTATTTTAGCTGTCTTCACTTTTGCCTTCCATTCTACTCTCCTTATAATGGGGTTTGTTTATGAGTAAAATGGGTAAGTGAATATGAACAGGACATTCAAGTACAGATGGACACACAGGCTCCCTTTGGCAAACAAATGATATACAAGCACGGCATTCTTTCCCTGGCGGCCTGAGAGGCGGTCACGGAACGAGGCGGTAGGTACAGGTACAACCAGAGAAAAGTATCCCCGGGGCGCTGTGGGCTTCGTCTTCCAGCCTTGCTATAGAACGAATGCTTGGTGTACCGTAGCGCCTGTGCTGGAGTAACTGGTATTCTCTGGTGTTTGTTTATTTTCTTCTTCACTGCTTTTTTAGAAAAGGGATATGAAACATGAGTAAGGGATTAGAGAAAGGAAGCGACAGAAAGGGGTAGGTCTTGGTGAACTGGTTTGACTCTCAGTTTTGACCCATAAGGCATAAGTTTCAGATATATTAAATTGTCTGAAGGGAAATAAATTTAATTACTCTCTCCTAAATGATGAATTTAAACACAATCGTTTTAGTAAAAGCATAATCAGTCCTGTCTGGGTAGCTAAGTTGGTTGGAGTGTCATCCCAGTGTGTCCGGGGTTGTGGGTTTGATCCCCTGTCAGGGCATATGCTGGAGTCAACCGATGAATGCGTAAGTGGGTAGGACAGCAAACCGGTGTTTCTCTGTCTCTCTTTCTCTTTTCACCCTTCTCTCTAAAATCAGTAAATAAAATGTAAGAGCATAATGAACAGGCTTAATGTGTTTCATCTGTTTTATTCTTTACTATTAACTAGGTTCCAGTTTAGAAATTTGGAGAGTTGTCCATGGCCACTGAAACTGGTTACTGTACACTTACATGAATATCAGCATGGAAGTATGTGGGTTTATTTAGGTAATCTTGGAGATTGCTTTTGTCATTTTGCAAATTACATTTTCTTTTACTATAATTTTCCACGTCTCTTCTGTTTCTCTGATCTCGAAAAAAACGACTACTGTGACAGGTTCTCTTGCTCGCTCTCTCTCTCTCTTTTCCCTTCCTTTCACCTGCCTTCCTTGCCTTTCCTCCCTCCCTCCCTCCTTCCCTCCC